>VZTL01037074.1:0-19449 GCA_013400535.1 Scopus umbretta
AATTATTATAATATAATAAAATACTTATTATGAAAATAAGTATTTTTATTGTATATTCCCACTACAGCTGTTTATCTTGGCAAGTAAAAAAGTATTGTAACAGTAGTCTATACTAGTCCATTTACGTTAACACTCACATATGCACATCAACATACCCTCTCACACTAAACTTAAGAGTGGTTAGAAATTAGTATCTGAAGGTATGCCTGTTACGTTATACATCAACATGTATATTAGGACTTTTCAAAACACAGGTGTAGTTTGTGGCACATCCACCAGGTTTTCTAAATGTCCATTTTATCCAAAGCATTACAAAACCTTATGAGAAGTGCACAATGGTTTAAAATAAGTTTTGGGTAGTAATTACCTTGGATTGCCAGAAAAACAGTCTTTTGAATTTTGAATTGCAAGGATAATAAATACAGATTGTTTTTTCACTTCTGTTCTACAGGCCAAGTCTGATAGATATTCAATATGAATTTTACCTAAGAAAGAGATAAAAGTAATATTTCTGGATTTATCCTGTTTCTTGACTTTGTGGTTAGTGGTTAGTTTCCATGTACGTTCTCCCAGTCATACATTTAGCTATAGTTAAGTGTGCAAATCTACTCTTTTATCTGGAACTGGGATTTTTCAATGTAAATAGGATTGTGACATTGAATTCAGAAAGCATAGTCCATTCTTTCAATCATACTAACAGTAGCTGTTAAAGTTTTAGATTAAAAACCACATCATCTCATCTGCTTGAAAGTGTACAATTCCCTGTCTCCTTTCCCCCACTTCTCTCTCCCCATTTCCACACTGATTTTGTTATGCTTCTTACTTCTTCACATGAGCTCTGGTATGCTTGGTGCTTGGTCCCCTTGGAGGTGTAAGTCCATAAGCAGTAGACTTGTAGCCATTCTCTTTTTTAATAAATTTAACCTGACACCAATGGAAATCGTATACAAAGCTAAGAAAATTTAAAGGCTAAACTATTCTAGCAAACACTTTGTACCTCTAAAATGGTGGGGGAAGATTGCTTTTCATGGTGCAGAGTCTGTCAGTGGACTTGTGCTTTGTCCAGGAGATGCTCTGTGGGAAAACTCTAGAGGCTGGCAGGAGAAGGAGTATTCGAGTGCTCCTTCTGCTGATAGCAGGTGTGATTTTTCCTCTCACTAGAAAATTGGGATGCCACTTCTGCAGCTGTTCTGTCCCCAGTTGCCTTCCGTAGTGCAGGACCAAAGCCGTGGACCAGCACAGAGCAATCTTGTCACATATTTCAGTGAGACTAATTATAGCTCCAGTAAGCTGTTCGGGAATGCTCTTGTGATATCTCAGAATACAATTCTGTACCATTCCCCAAAGGAATTTTGTACCAGAGGTCTGATCTAATTATGACTGAGCTCATTAATTAAATCAGACCACATCAGTGCTTTTATTTTGTAAAAATTGAAGGCAGCAGCCACACCTTCCCCTGGGTAGCAGTGCATCTCCAAAAGCCTCCATCCTAGGGAACAGGCAGTCAGGTGAAATCTTAACATGACTCATGTGCTCTTGCAATTGGATTATTCATTGTAGGTGTAGTCAGAAGCTTGCCTTGCCTCTCACTTCTGCAAGACCAGATTTTGAAATGGTAATAGTAGTATGTACATGCCAGAAATATTTTATCAGATATTTCAGATTCGTGAGGAAATTTCATCTGTTGCAGTATTTCCTAATTGTGTTTAATGCTTTAAAGCTTTTGATCTTTTTATTTCATACCAAGGTTCAGAAAAATAATTAGTAAACTCCTGTATGGTTTCAAATATTAGATCTGCAAACTCTCACGTATCTCTACTAGAAGGAACAACAGACACAACAAGATCAGTGATTCCTGTATTACTTTATTTATCTCTCAAAGATACAATTTTATTCATAGATCAGTAGGGTCTACCTCCTAGACCTACTTGCATAGAACTACCAATATGTATTTTCCCGTTAATTAGGACCAACTACAAACTTTTTATGATGTATGCATCATAAAAAAGTTCAAGAAGGATACATGCTTTGGAAAAATTGTCATGAAATTCCCATTTAAATAGCAATCTTCTTTCCCAGTTACTAGCTCTGAAGTCACTAATTGCTAATCAGTACAAGTAAAAAACCTGGTAAACAGTCTGTGTAAACAACTTCTTTGCAAGAAAACATACCTTTCGGCAACACAGCTTCTTGAAGATAGAAATCCTTTTTGACAATCTTGATTATACATTTTCTTACTAAACTGGGACTCTTACAGCATCTTTAAGTCATGCACATTGAAGTACAATAGTTTGGAAATAACAGGTGAGTTTTCTTCTAATTCATACAGTTCTAGCCATTTTCAAGGAACGATGAGGGAGTATTTTATGAATATTAATATATTTATTTTTAAGATGTTTGCTAGCTTCTATCTCCCATTGTCTTACTGCTTTCAGTGTCAGAGCTTACAATCCGAATTCCACAACTATCAGGCATGGAGGCGTGCCTTTATTCCTTTGGCTTTATAAAGAAGCTTCACGGTTAGCTTCAGACAGAGATACAAATTAAATATATTTCATAGGTACCCTTAAGAAGACATAGTATAACAAATTTCCTTAAAAAAGACCTCTGATATATGTTATGTTGTTATCATAATTTTCCAGCCATAGGTTGCTTTTCAAATTTTACATTCACAGACACACATCTAACACCCTCCAAACCTAAACCCAGTTTTCCCACGTTGTTACAAAATCCCACAGAGAAAAAAACGGTAACAGAAATCTCAAAGTTTCTTCATGTAACACTGCCAACAGTCCACTGTTTCTCTGTCCCTCACCTTCCTCCCAGCTTGCAGGTTTTTGTGTTCACCTGTTGCCTCAGCCCCCTGTGCCCACTGCCCCCAGCTCCCCTGGAAATCCACCCTGAGATCCCCATTTTGACTGGAATCAGACTCCCCTCTAGTGAGCCAGAAAAGAGGTGTCAGAAAGTGATGTCATCTCCTGGCTTTCTCCTACAGCGATTATCCCTGTTCGCCAGGTCACTGTGATGGAAAATGTGCATCTCTCTCCCTGCTTCTTGGATGTCTTTAAAAAAAAAGGCCCAGAGTGGGAAAAACAAAGAGGGCAACACGAGGATATGGGAAAGTCCTGGAAATGTGGGTGCTCACCACGCTCAGCTTTTTGCTTTACCGGAGAGAGCTCAGCATTGCAGGGCTTATTCAGGCCTTATCTATCCTTATTCAGGGATGGATCAGAACTATGGAGACTTGGTGCATTTCCCTTGTCAAAGTCTCAGTTCCAGCCTTTGTAACTGAGAGAGAGTCTTTGCAGGATCACATGAAGAGTATTATTTATACATAACTATGAAATCAGGGTTCAGGCTGGGTTAGAAAGTGACTGGGAGAAACTGAGATGTGCAGGACAGCATTGTGTTTCTTGGCAAGGGACCTGAGCGCAGCATAGAAGATGACACTTCCATTGGTTGTTTTTATTTTTATTAATTGCATAAATGGAAAATAGGTTTGAGCCCATTTAACTCTGTTTTCAAAACAGTTTGTGTGGTTAAACTAAATATAGATAATTCTTGATTATCTGCTTTTATGGATCCTTTGTCAATGACAGAGTGAATTATTAGTCCATTTGCTCTTGCTTTTCTGCTACAGACTTGCAGAAATGGCTTCAGTTCTTAAGGGAGAGACCGAGGCTGGGTCAGAGTGCAGTAAGGATGTTTAAGGCCACTTGTCAGAACTGGGGCGTATGCTGCAGCTCCTCCTTAGCCCTGTGTTTGAAGCACTGTCTCTGCCAGGTCCATAGCTGGATTATGCTCTGGGGCTGTCTTGGCTTGTTTTGTTTTGTTTTGTTTTGCTCAGGGGAATAGACTGTACTTGTCATTTGGCAACGTAGGTGTTGTTTGTCTTCATTTCCAGTCCATTAATTGAATCCTGTATTTTTTTTTCAGCATTTCTTCTTCACTTTTCATCCTCTCTTTATTTTTTTCTGATCTGATTTGAAATACCAACACAAGTCCTTTGAAAATCTGTAAAAAAAAATAGTGATTTCCACTCCACAATTCATTTTTTTCTACAGACACAGCATATTGTAGGAAATGCAAATGTTTACTAGGTTATGTTCCCTTCCTTTCATTGGCTGCAGTGTGAAGTAAATACATTTCATGTGTGTCTTTGTGTATCCTCTGAAGTATAGAGACTGAGTGATGTGCTGTTGGTCATTCTAAAGTATTTCTTAGTTGTTGTGGGTTTTTTTCACATGAATACCAAATGATAACAAAGAATAAATCTCTGTAATTATTAACGCACATACCAGCTTTCAACCATGGTCTGAGTGGCACCAGAGTAGCACACTTTGTAAAGTGTCTTCGTAGTTTTTACTTTTTTTTTTCTTCTGTTTTCACAGATTATTTTTTGTATCCTTTTCATCTGTGTCCTTTTGAAGATAGCTGTGTTAAAATGCATAATTTAACAGGTTCCTACTTGCTTTCATGACACTAACTGCATTTCAGTCATGACAGTTTTTTGTAAAGGTTAAGCTTTATATTGACGTCCAGTTGTGATTTACAGTTATGTTATTTCATAGTGTATATGTTTCAAAGTATCTAAAGAAAGCAATAAAATACTGAAAATCAAAAGCAAAGATTGCAAATGCATCTTGTAAACTAGTACACTATACAGCATTGCATATCTTTCACACAAATTGTAAGTGTAACTCATTAACACATTAGGTATGTGCTTCTGCACGCATTTGTTCCATTTGTCATAGGTTTTCAAGAAAGTACATTTCAGAAGATTGATTATTATAGTGCAGTATTTCTCTTAACTAGAGGATTTCCTTTCTTAATATCTCTGTACACCTTTAAAATTAACCTAAATGACTTGATTAATCATGTAAAATTAGTTTGCCAATAAAAAAATGAAAAGTTAAATGAAATTGTCAAACTAGCAAGCTATATATTTTCTTTCTGATGTTACACAACACTTTTGGCACTGACTCACCTGACATGTTCGTTTCTGCTACTGCAAGTATCTTGCAGATTACCTTAAAAAAAAAAAAAATCAATTGCTAATGCTGAGAAGATTGGAGATTGAAACCAGAAAAAAAGTCGCAGGTTTAGATTCTTTTTTTAAATGGATTTGCTACATGGGGTTATAAAACAAAGCTCTAAAACACTATTCTAAAGTAAAGTCATAAATGTTGCGACACGAAAAACAGGAATTGTGGTCAGCATTATATTCTGAGGTGAAAAAGGGATTTATAGATGCTGTATAAGCTAGCAATGCTTTAAATGTTTAGTAACAAATTCTAGATGCCACAGCAGACAACATGTGGCTGTGCATGTCACACATGGGTGGCCTTGGGAGCACATGCAGGTTTGCAGAGTCCCATGTCCTAGCTGTTCAGCAGTTCTGTGACAAAACCCAGCTGACACCTGAAGCATCACGTGGCCCTTGGGAAGAGGGTATGTTCTGTACGCTCTCCGGTGTGCCATACTGGCCACCAGACACAGCCTATCCCTTCTAACTAAAGAGAGCTAAGACAAGGGCTTGGGCGTGTGTAAGCCCCATTGCATGTTTGTTGAGGAAACGGCTGGTTTAGGACCGCCCTGCAACTTTAGTCTTCCATTTCTGGAAAAGTGTGGTTTCTCTGCAATTACCCCAATTTGGCCTCCAGGTTGTAAATAGAAAGGGTTACATTAGAGCAAATTAAAACTCTAATCGTGCAATCCTTACTAGTTTGTAGCATGGCAAAAGCTGTGAAATCAGGAACTAATTTGTCAGCCCAGCTGCAAGCAAAAAGGAAAGAAATTTAGGTCACAGGAAGTCATCGTTTTTAGATAAAGACTGCTCATATGCACATCAGTCCTCATCTCCTGTATCTTGTGAAGGTCAGTGGCCTCCCCAAACCTCATAAATATTCAAAGCTCAAAGTTCCTTCAGAATAAGATTTTGAAAAAATTTTGCATGACAGTATTTCTTCTTGGAACAAGTTTGCTCTACCTGTGAATCACGTGAGCTTTAAACCTCCTATTAAATTCCACCTCCTTCAGCTAACCTTTTTGACCTCCTCTGTCGCTATTCTTGTGCCTAATCCTTAAAGTGTTAGTGTTGCAGTTGTTCAAAATAGGCTCCAAATTTCTCAGGGCGGGAACCTTGTCTAAATTTGTATTTGTAAAGCACTATCCGCACACTCTGTACCTGGGGCACTATATGGGCATTAAATGATCATGAATCTTCTTAGTGAATAACAGATATGTCCAGAACTTTTTCAGTATACTCATTTGAAAAAAAACAGCTTTTAAAGTTTACAATAAAAGTTTTGATTGGAACATAAACATTACTGATACTAAAGATATTTAAATGTTATTTCTTTTATCAATAAGAAGTGGAATTCAAATTTAATAACTGCAAGCAGATTTCACTATAATTACCATTTGTCTTTCAAAAGCATTTGTTTTTCTAATTATGTTACTACTGTCATAAAGTAAGGAGGTATTGTTGTAAAAATGTCATATTTTTAAACATAATTTCAACTTGACAAGGACAGGAAGATATTTAAATCAAGTGTTTTGCCTGGGCCTACAGAAAAAAAATATATATACCTACTGTTGTTGGTTGTATACCCTTGTAACTCCACAAAATTTCAATGCAATTACTCTTGATTTGCACTCTGCTGTAAGAAACAAGCATGTCACGTTTTTCCTCAGGAAATCGCTGCACCAGAGATTGCTGTAGGCTGTTTGAGCTTGCTAGGAACGTGCCACTATATACCTGCCTTGTTCATATACACTTCCCTGGATTCATTATTGGCCACTATCAGAGCGAGGGAACTGAGCCAGCTGTGGTTTGATCTGGTAGAGTTGCTTTTATAGCCTTAGATGTGTGTGGAAGACTTAAGCTCATCCTATAAGATGCAGACCAAACAAGTAAAATTAGGGCAATACAGCTGTTGTTTAATAATCATTCCTGATACTTTTGCAAGAACCAACATGATTTAGAAGACTCGTTTCCATAGACAAAAGCCTGGAGATACTCTTTCAGTCTTATCTGACCTTCTGCAGCAAACCTCATTGGATTTGATTCTAATCTCACTTACTATGCAAATGAGAAATAAACTTCATGGAAACAAATGGAATGTCATAAAACTGGATTTTAAATTAGAATTGGGCCAATAACACTGTTTTAGAGGATTGTAACACAATTGACTTAAAAGATCTCTCTATGACCTAAATGTGAAGGTAAAGGAAACTTGGTTTATTGACTTCATTTGAGACTTCAGCTTGAAATTACTCAGAAATTAGTGTTGTATTCTTATTTCTAATTCAGATTTTAATGCAACCTAATTACAGTCCTATAAAGATGTGCAAAATACGATGAAAAGCACAAAGGAGCATTCAACATGCAAATACCAAGGGAAAGCCAAGTTTCTCCAGCACTGTTAAAAGGCATAGATCTTGCATTTCATGGGATTTACCAAATTGTACAGAGCTTGGCAAAGTTTATGTAACTTTGGTGAACATCTGCTATGAGCTGTAATCTGGGGACAATGTGGCTGCCAGAGCTCAATTTCCAACTTGTCCTGAGGCCTTCTTACGCTTATATATGACCCACCTACAAATGCGCTTAACTAAAAGGCTAGTACTTATGAGTGACGTTCAGTCAGCATTTTCACACGATTAACTTGCCAATTAAAAATGGGCTTGGTACTGAGTTTAGAAGTTAACTTAGATACTCCTAGCTTGGGCAGAGAGTTGCTTTGAGGCAGGGTGAGGCCAAGTCTGATTTTGTAGGAGATGTCACGCCTGCTTGGAGAGAGACGCCGTGACTCGCCGGGGAGCTGGCGTGGCCTCGGCCGGAGCACTCGCTCCCTTTGGCCCTTTTCCCTGGGTTGCAGCCAGAGGCAAAAACACCGCTGTGAGATAGGAGCGTGACTTTCATCCAGCAAGTGGCTGCAACTTCACCCAGTGCCTCTTCTTTGTTTACTGTGGTTTCTTTCACATCGTCTCTATTACTGCCATAATTTGGCATACTTGACTACATATGATGGTTTCAGAAAAAAGTAATTTCCATCATCAGTTTAAATTTTTTAAAATAATTACTCTTGGCATAGCCTAATTACATGTTGTTTCCACTGTAAAAGGAAAACTATATATGTCTGGAATTTTATGACTGTAGAGTGCAAGAAAGAAGATTTACAGTGTTTCAGATATATTAATTATATATCTTTTACACTGAGAGGGAAGATAGAAGATACCACAAGGATGCCTTTCCTCTAGGTGACATACAGACAGAACAAAACAACGGCTGTTTGTCTTTGGAAATGTACCTCTGGGTTGGTTTTTTTTGAATGGAAAATGCTTATCTTGGAGATGAAAAACATGAAATATCTGACAAACAATAAATTGTTTACATGTGGTGTTGCACACAGAAAATGCACACTGCAGTCTGGAAACAAATCAGTTTTTGAATGTATCAAATTATGCATATGTATGTGACATTAATCAGTTTGTGCAAATAATTGTGATAATTGTGAATACAAATTAGATGTTTGCCATTCATACATATTGTGTCTGACATTTGGCTTATGTATTTACACATTAACATGTGAGATGTTGCAACATAAGGGTTGCCTTCTTCTTGACTTCCTCATGTAGTAAACACAAAAATGTTTGGATAATCAGAAAATATAGTTTGATTATTTTAAAAAATTGCAAAAATTACTTCTGGCCTGTACTAATATTCTGAATTAGTCTGAATAATAATGAAAAAAAATTGTATTTCCCTATCACTGTCCAAATCAAATAGCAATACAAGTTCTCCCAGTGGCACTCGTGTAGATATCTCTTGTCAACACCTCCTACTCCTAGCCATCACTTCAAGGGCCTTATCTTCTGTACAAGATGCAACTTGATTAATTTACATTTTTCCTTTTCAAAGCAACAAGTAGTAAAAGCCAGAAACTCTCTCAGACCTACATTTTTCACATGGTCCCTCTCACTGTCATTCATGCCCTCTTACTTAAGTTAGAGATAGAAAGCATATTTTCCAAAGGAAATAAATAACACTCTGAAGAAACTCCCTAAAGACTTGTCTCTGACCATCTACATTTGCTTTGTTTAGCAATGTGCTCCAGATCTTTTCAGTGGAGGTATTATGGTTTTTATGGTGTTAGAGCATTTTCTGCATTATCGGTGCTTCCATAATACAAAAAAACAATAACATTAATGAGAATCAAATGTCAGCAGGCATATTCTAGTAGCTATTCCAACCAGTATTTTTTTTTACTCTCATAGGCTTATTGTTTTTTTCTCTGAAGATTATATGTTGTTATTCTTAATCAAACTGTGGAAAAGGTCCATACCATTGAGCCTAAAGTACCTGTTCGGCTCCTGGGGGAAATGATTTATCTTTTGTTTAAATAGGATTTTGATTTTGCATATCCTGCCTGAAAGTTTATTTGCCATTTTAAAGTAACGCAGATAATCCATAGAGACAGAGAGCTAATAGCAGCAAATAACATTCAGTGTCAATTCATACAGATTAACCGGTGTAGACAGAAACAAAAATGAGAAAGTATTTGTAAACCTGCTATGGTGAGGCGGGCTCCCTGCATACCAGACTTCTCATCTCTGAAGTTCATACGACGGTTAAAACAAAAACAACGTCCTATAGTTTTTTTCTTTGTTGACAGTGAAATTTGGGAGCAGAATTCTGTCTGTTCATTAAATTGACTCTGTTCACCAGTAAACTACAGAAGGCGAATGCACCCCATCATAAACAAGTTCTTCAGTTAGCATCTGTTGGCAGGCATCTCTGAAGTGAGTGGTGCTGTGCCTGGGCTGCCACTCAGCATAAACGCTTCACCTGCCTTCTTCAGCACAGCAGGATTTTTAAATCATTTGTAGAAGGCTGCATTAACCTCCCCTTCATGCAGCACCTTTTTCCTTCCATCAATATTTGTGATGCTGTCTTTCTTCAGTCAGTCTTGTTCCCTGAAACACATTCACTGACCAGTGTCAATCATGTATGTTCAATTTGTGTATCCAATGATGTATACAAGGCTCTGCTGGCTTGAATGCTTTACTGGTTTGCAAGACTACGTAATGATGTCTCAGAGACATATCCTAATTGGGAATGCTACTTAAATTGCCTTCCAAGTTTTTAATTTTAAAACACACAGAATAGGAACCTTAGTCTTGTAAACCATCCTGCACTAGCTACAAACAATTAGCTCACTCCAAAGGAGCACCAGTTGTACTCCTTCCCTGTGTGATAAATGGGGGTTTAAGATTATACAAACTTGACTACTAACTTTTGTTTTGAAAATGTATTAGTAGGCCTGGAAATGAACAATAACAGGGGAAAAGCAGATCACAATGAATTTTAAGGTAATACAGGATAACAGTGTTCTATTTTCATTGATTAAATAACCTGATAAAACTATTGAATTATTTTTGTAAGAGCCAAAGAGTGCCAGGGATTTAATAAGCACTTAGGATCTGCTTGACTTCAAAGGCTGACACATTCAAGCAAATCTTTGTCCTCATTGTCTCCAGTCTGACTAAATGGCCATAAAATGATCAGCCCAGAGTTGACTTTCATAATAAAAGGCTGTAAGAGACCTTTACAGGGTCACTGAGTCCAGCACCTTGTGGTACCTTGTTGTAAGCAAAACGTCAGAGATGTCCTTTCCCCAAAGTTATCAAGTTCCCATCTCCCAATAATTAGATGTGTTGTTCACTGTCCTTTAATTATAACCTCAGTGACACTGCAGAAAACTGATCCCTTCTTTGTTTACATTGCTTTAATTCATGGAAAAGTAGTACACCTTTGGGTGGAACATGCACAGGTTCCTTTCCTTCAGTTACTGTAATAAACCTCTCCTATTATTTAATGTAACAAGATGTTGTTAAAGTGTGTATTACAAGACCATAGGATTTCTGCTATAATTTGTGGGAACAGTGAATGCTCAGCAATTAGAATATTTTTGTAGTAGGACACTGATTCATTGTAATACAGCTTTGTAAAGAAATACAAATGAGAAGACGAAAGAATGACTTTTTATTCTTAATAGTAAATAATTTCTTCACAAATCATTGAAGCATTTTACAAGACAAAGCCGTAAAAATGTCCTTGACCCAAGATACAAAATAGTCATCTTCAAAGGCAGACTGTCTTTCCAGGTGAGAGGAAGGTGTTGGTCAGAGGATCTCTGTCACACAGATTGGCATGACAGTCCTTGAAGAACTTCAGTCCTTCTGGGCTAACATTAGGGAACAGCAACATTTTTGGGTATATAAGCAATTTTTGTTTGTCTATTTGGTTTTCCTCTAAAACTGTGGTTTCTGATTTTGAGGGTAAATAGAGGTTTGAATTTAAGAAATCAGAAATTCCTAAAGGAAAGAAAAGTTGTTTCCTATTTCAGTGAGGCTGGCTTGGTAAGCGTATTCTATCTCGAGGACTTGACTGGCCTGGAGCAGCAGACTTGCAGTCTTCAACTGCATGATGGAAAAGACATACAGCCTGGCAACTGTGAGGTGTCTCAAAATGACCAGAAGGCAACAGAGGCAAAGATTTCCCACTTCTGGCTTCCGTGATTTGGTGCTATTTCAGGGGTCCCTCTAAAACAGAAATTCAGTGATCTGGCTTGTCTTCCAGTCATTATCACTTTGTTTTGAATTTCCCTCTTCCTTTTCTCTTTCCTCGATCTTAGCTGAATCTGAGATGGAGAAGGAGTTTCCATCCCAGTATTAGCTTTTTATACAGTCAGCCACATTTGTTCCTCATTTCAAACTTTCAGGCAGGTTTGGTCACCTGTTTCCCTACTTTCCAAAGTCCTTTTCCTGAATCATTCTTTCAACGTCATTCTATGGCTCCTTTTTCCATGGTATGTTAAACTCAGGCTCCTTCAGTGCTAACATGATTTACCTATCCATCTGCAGGCCTAGTTCCCCTTACCCGCCCTCTGCACACTTGGTCTGCTTCACTTAATCATCTATCTCCTAACTGACCACTTGATCTCTTCGTGCCACCTGTTACTGGAAAGGTCTCTTTTCCACCAAGCCTCCCCCGCAGACATCAAGGCCCATCTCTGCCTTCAGATGATTTTTTCACCTTCTTTTTCCCCCCCATCCCAAAAGTCACGAATTTCTCATAAACTAGTGCTTTCACTGATCTGATCTGTGACTTTTTCAGAATAATGAAACATCCTTCTTGATTGAAAAAGAGGCGTTGATGTTGTAACTTCTTGTAGGATATTTTCTTTTGATGGTCAGTATATGTAACACAAACTAAGAGATTGCTTTGTTGCTGGTGTTTATTTTGATGATAGCAGGTTTTTTCTGCTTGACAGTTTGAGGTAGTGTGCTATATTACAGCTGGTCCATTTTTTGTTTTGTTTCCTTCAATTTTGACAGGATGAAAAAACACAGAAAATAGTGAGATAATATAGAAAAAAACAATTTTATTGGAAAATGTTGTTAATTAGATTTTTTATGATTCAACATTCCTTTTTCACAGAGAGTAGAATATCCCTGTCAGGTAGAACTGTGCATTAATCCGTCTCTCTCTGTCAGTTATAAAATATTATTGGTGACGCTAAAACAAAGATTATTTTCTGAGCTGCACAGGACACTCGGTCTAGGATTAAAATCACAAAGTAAAGCTATTGCTGGATACATGTATTAATAGCAGAGCAAACCACCTGTATCTCAGAGTTTCTTTGATGCATTTTTGTATTTTACGCTATCATGAGAGTTGCTGGTGTACAAGTCTGCATGCAAGTTGAAGTAGGTTACAACCTTCAAAATAAAGATACTCAGAAGCTAGCTGTTACTTTTTGATTCTCTTTCTTCTTAATTTATGTTATTCTGTTGCAAATGGGCTGGATCTTAACTTATGCTTTCTTTATAGTTGGATAGTATGAGCGAACTACTGGAAAAGAAAAGGTGCGTTAGGGAAGTCACTCTGTACCAAAAGTGTGGTTTCTTTGGGCAGTGAACAGCCCTTTCCCTCCAGCGCCTCCCAAAGAGGATGATACATGGCCTCGTCCCACTTATTGCCCTCTGGAGCGCTCAGGAGTCTCTGATGAGTCCAGTCAGGTTTCTTTGATACTTCCTACCAGGTCATTTGGGGATCCGTGCTATGCGGCCCAAAGACAGGAGAAGTGCCAGGAAAGGACCTGCTGCTGATTGCGTAGCAAAGTGTTGGAAAGCCTAGCTAACATCTAGTTTCACGTATTCCATTACTATTGAACAGATGTCCTTGTCTGTTTGCTACTCTTGATTTTTAGTCACTGTTACTGAGACAAATACTTCCCTCTTCCTCAAAGAAAGTAAGAAGTAAAGGAGGCATGAGCCCTTTGCTTTCATTTATGCAAAAGTGTCATAACTTTCCTGTTGACATCTGTGTGTTTTGCTGGCTGGATTCACACGTCCTTCACAAACCTGCTTAATGTGGCAGTGAGCCCACACCAATAACCCACTTATATTACTCAGAAAATGTCCACGTAGTCTTTCCCATTTTCCATCGCAAATCTCCTGAAAAAATATGAACTCATCAGATCATGATGTTAAGATCAAAGATGATGTTAACTAGGATCCTAAAACTACTTTCGATTTTTGCAGTCTGTTTGAGCAATCCAGTCTTCTGTTTACAACTGAAGGTCTTTTTCACCTGCCAGATAAGTAAAGCAGATCCACCAGAACCAAAAAAATACTTTTTCATACAGTGTTTCATTGAGGTCTGTCAATGGCATACCCAAATTTTGAATTTTTTATCATAAAAGTGTCAAGTAAAACACATACTTAACTGTCATATTTCATGATTCAGACCCTGCTCAGTTACGGATTGTATTTCACTAGATTTTCAAGCAGGCTAATAATGTAAAAAAGGTCCATATAAAAATTATCAATACTACCTGTATTACAAGTCAAATTCTTCAACTTAGAATTGTCTGCCTTCCCAGCCCTTATGACACACTTCGTGCACTTCCTTTCAGTTTTAAATAGATAAGTGTATGGTTATAAGCAGATGATAACTTTTAAAAATATATTTTAGCACTTAATTTCATTGATAGTGAAAGATTATCCTGTAATGTATTTTCATAGCAATGTTAAAATCTCTTAAATGTTTTATACTATAATGGAAGACTTGGTAAAAATATAAATGTACATTTAAGCTACAAATATTTGGACTAGTATTTTATGTTTCCTTTCATTTTTAAATGCAGATCACACTATATTAGTTAAAATTATATTTATATTCTGACAGACTTGCTGCGATGTTCTTTGGGAACTAATCTTGAGAGACAAGCTGAGAGTTATTGGGTATGTACCCAAAAAGTACAGATGCACTATATAAGTATTCATGAAGGTCAGTTAATAGACAAAGAACATGTGAATAACTGTGCTGGATCAGACCAAGATGATGGATAAAACAGGATACCAAGTAAAAAAATATAAAAACAGGGCAAGTGAGCAGTCATACTTCTCCCAAGCATTGCAACAGACTGATTATTTGCAGCTTGGGGAGTTCATGAGCACTGCGTATTATTCTGTGACCCTGTAGATCCTTCTTCCATGACCTTCTCCAGTTTGTCCTTCAACCTGCGCAAACTTTAACTTTCACAAAACCTTTTCACAGGTAGTGCTTAGCCTTAATGCATGCTGCATGAAAAAAACACTTCATTTTGTTTGTTTTGAACCAACCACCTATAGATTCGTCTGATGTCACTACTTCTGCTACTGAGAGAGACAATGAACAACGGATGCCTATTCACCCTTGCGATGCCACTCCCCATTTTTTACGACTTTATCATATATCCCCTCAATTGTCTGTTTTCCAAGCTGAAGTTTCCTAGCCTGTATAATTGTTCCTCCCATGGAAGTCATTCATACCTTTGATCTTTATTGCTCTTCTCTGGATCTGCTACAGCTCTTCCATATCCTTTTTTGAGGTTGGAGGATCAGGACTGCATAGAACATTCATTATGTAGGGACAAAGCAGCACCTTGATAATCAGAAGAAGTATTTCTCAGATAATTTTAGTGTTTACATTTATTAAAACATTTAATTCTCTCAATTACCTATTACAAGTTAGGATTTGAAATTCAAGATTGACTAATGAATACTGCTTTTGGCATAGCAAATTCAAGTTTGTTTTTAAGTCATACAGCTCCAGGCAAGAATGTGTTTGCAAGCTGAGCTTGACTATGCTGAAACCAGACAACATAGATCCAGTTCTACCTTTGAATGTTTAGATAATAATGACTCATGCTAATATAGGTGTCTAGAACAGTTCAACTCCAGCTCACTAAAGAATTTATTCTATAATATATTAAACAGGGGCATAGACACAAGTGAATCATAGATGTTAATAGACCAGAGCAGTCCACTGTACTAACAAGCAATGCAAGTGAGATGTGTCTTCCTAAAGGTGTCCATGCTCTGGTGATAGCCTGGCTGGGACCACTTGTCACATGGTATAAAAGTGCAAGGCATACAGTGAAAAAGCATGCCCTGAAAAAGGACACCAGCCCTGTCCCTTTCTCATATTCTGCTGCAGTTATTAAAAAAATTATTTAGAGGGATTTCATCCCGGACATCTGACCGTCCATTTATGAATGTAGACAGGCCTGAATCAGCTCTTTCTATATGTAAGTGATGGGAGAATTCGACTCTAGTTTTTATTGAACTTGCTATAATTCTATTAGAATTATAACTTACAGGAATAGTTTATCCTTTTTTGGTGCTATAATTATAATTCTGTTTCAGTTTTTTATTTAAAGAACAGGGTTTTCTCCTATAAATGGCAATATTCTTTTAAAATTAAATATTTCATCAGTTTATTCTAAACATGGTACTTTAAAAAATTTAGTCAACTCATTCTTGATCACAGTATCACATGACCTATTCAGCAGTACAGAGAATTTTCAACAGATAGGCACATCTTTCTTGAATAAAACCAATTGCTGCTTATATTTTATGAGACTGTTTTTACTTTAGGCATTATTGTGTTTCTCGGATTTACTACTGGATTGTTCTGCAAAATTAAAGCTACAGCAAGTATTTTTTACCTTTTTCCTTCAATTATGCATAAGCTGTAGTTCCATAACCAGCTTAAAAATTCATTCAGGGAGCCCAAAGTGAATACATATTTTAATAAGCATTCATTTCTTTCTATGCATTACTTAGAAAATTAAAGCAATGAGAAAAAATGTTGTTGGTTCAACATCATGACTGAAAATTTGAATAACACAATGTAAAGATGCTTGAGGTTCACATTTCCTATCATATGACTTTCTAGTTTGGAGCATTTGTGTCTTTTGTCACACTGCTGTGACAACTAAACTATTTCTCCCAACCTGCCCATTCAGCAAGAAATAAATTAATTAAACAATACAACAAAAGCTTGAATTTCCTTATTTTGGACCTTATTTCCTGAACTAACCAGACACAACAATCTCAGTATATGAGACGATATGCTGTGCCTGAGAAAACTTTACCAAACTGGCACATTTCTTCAAAAATATCTAGAGTCAACTAACAGGTTTTCTCCAAATAAAAGTTTATTGAAAAATTACCAAAAGACTCTTGGAATCACTCTGGAACTCGAGAATACATTATGACTTATGATTTTTAAATGTGCAATGGAGGTTTATACCTCTTCTATGCAGTAGTTTCTTTCTTGCTGAACAGGTTTGTGTTGCCATGAGTACTCCACCCATGCATATATGAAAGATTAGCAATGAAAAGAATTGTTGAAAAATATAAGCTAGGAGTGAATTAATAAGTGTATGTCATACAAGTCCACTTTGCTTTGGGAGGAAACAATGGAAAATATTCTGCACTGAATCAGCAAAAAAAGTACTGAATTTTTCCCATCTGCTTTGAGGATGGGGTTAGTGTTATACAGTGTTCAGTAGTCACATTATACTCCTCTCAGGCATGTCTGGCTTTCCCGGATGGACCTAAATTTGACTAAATGGAGTCAGGATGACATTTACTTCCCAACTCTTGTACAAGTTGCATCTGTTTAGACAAACATAAATAACGCTGCAGTAAGAGGAGATGCTGAATGTGTTGCAAGCAGATTTTGCAAGATATGGGAATTGTGCTGGAAAAGCTTTTGATAAGACAGGACCTACGCAGAGGGTTGTTCCCGGGGAAGAGCTGATAACCGTTGCCAGCTGCACATGATGCATGCAGTCAACAGAGAGAGGCCACCTTGATATGCCCCAAAACCTGAGACATCACCACGAGGTAACAGGCCGAGAGGGGGGCCAAAAGAGTGAGCAAGCCTTTACTCAGCACATGTGACTTAACAGGTCTGGACAGGCTGTAGATGAATCCTTCGAAACTGTAATTCCTTGTTAAGGAATGAACAAGTGATAATGAATGTATGGGAGATACCATGTTGAAATCACACATCTTTTCCTTGCAATCAGTTTGCTGAAGTATGGCCCAGGAAAGGGCTGACCACAATCCAGTTTTATCTAGTCAATGACTAGACACCCAGCTGTGTATAGTATGAGGGCCATGACGATATTTACAATTAAATCTGTAGCACAGAAGCACAGCAATAATTATATGATATACTGATATTGCACATAGGACCCAATGCCAAAGTTATGTTTCATGCAGTTGGCTATGATCATCCAATAGAAGGAATATGAGTGGCACAAACACCATGACAGAAGAATATAAGAGATGAGCTGAAGTGGGACAATAAAAAAGCTTCTTCAAAGGTCTGTAGCCTGCAGTGTAGCCCCCATGTTTACGGATTCCTGTTCTGTGTCACAGCCAAGGTGACAGCACTGTGATGTCTACTGGAAGTAAATCAGAGCTGATCAGGCCTTTGACCTATTCTGGCGTGGCCTATGAAGCTGGCCTGTGGGAAACTGATTTTTTTATTGAGAGCTAATGATTTACTGATGCCTTTTAATTATAAAATTAAAATGTTGCCCCATAAAATATTTAACTTTATTGTGCCCCTTTATGTTTTCCTCTAACTATTACCCTATAGTGAGTGATGATCACCCAACTTACTCTGCTATTACTTCTTCAAGAAGGGATCATTTCAGGTAACAGCAAAGATTCCTATAGCCAGCAATCACAGCAATTTATATGAAACTAAATAGAAGACCTTTCCTGCCTTCTGGTTGATATAGCTAGTGCACAATCTGTAATAAAGCTTTTAGTCAAATGAGGCTCAACTAGCCCTCTCATTAGAAAGGAGTACTTGATGAGTGAAGTTCAGTTGCTCTTTCTTTAGTTTGTGATCTGTGTTGGCTAAATTCTCAAGACTCCATGAGCCCTGAGCCCTCTGTTCCGCTCTTTTATTCATCGCCTCCATGAAAGTACCTCTCACCTCAGGGCATGCTCCATCAATGGAGAACTCTGGCCAGCATGACACGGGGACCTGACTGCACCACTGTAGTCACTGTGGATTCAGCAGCTGACTTCAGTGGAGTTAGGAACAGTTCCTAACCCCTACAAGTAGGAGAAATATGCTCATGTAACACAAGTTGTGTAAAGGGTGCTAATGTTCATTTTTTAGCCATTTCACCAGCAATAAGACCACACAGTCCTTAAATTCAATGCCAAATTTTCCTGTAGCATGTAGGGACAAAGCTTAAGATCTTATGTTAGGATCCTGAAGAACCAAGAAGCAACCTAAACTGACTGCTCAGCAGTATTCAGGAGGGAAACTTAGTGGTTAATCCATGGCTGTAAAGAGGATTAAGAAGCCATCTATGTGCTATTTGAATCTGCTGTTTGAGTTAGGTGCTTAAATCAGTCCTTTCTTATAAAATGTGGGAAGATAGAGTTTAATTCAGCCATCTGTAGTACTCAGGCTGTAGTACTTACTATATTTATTGGGCATATGCATTTAAATTCATCTTCTGCCTCATTTCTGTACTACTCATGGGAGTGCCCAAGGTTATTAGGTATTAACCGTCTGTGGAGAGAAATTAAGAAGAGCTCTCCATGAGCCTCTTGGTTTTCTCACTAGGCTGAAGTTGAGAGGCTCAGCATTGCATCCCTCTTCCAAAAAATACAACGTAACATATTTAATGTTTATTGGTAAATGGAGAGTACCCACTCCTCCTCCAAATCTAGGTTTTGTGTGCCAAGAAATCTCTTATAGGGACCTCACATAGGACCTCACAGAGCCAACTCAGGGTTTCTCACGGCTGGATCTTGTGCTAGTAACTTGCCTTTAGCTTTCCTCAAATCCCAATGACAATGGCAGGGGTGCAAACAACTTTTCATCACATGTACTGTTAGACTTCAAACACTGTAGGCCGAATACTTTAAAAATATTGACCTGTGTAAGATCATTTATTTTTACTAAGTGATTTCTAATGCCCTGTGGCTATCAAGGCTCTTGAGCTGTTGCTGCTGCTTCACAAACTGCTGGATAAACACAGACCTTAGCAGGAGTGCTTACAGTGTAAT
>VZTL01037076.1:2188-17978 GCA_013400535.1 Scopus umbretta
CTGAGATCAACCATATAAAAAATAATTTAGGTTTTCTTTTATTAAGCCAACTTAGTGTCATTGTACATCTAAAGTGGATATAATCTTTTAATATTGCAAAATGAGAGTCTCAATGACTCCATCCTTAAGTCCGCCCTTAAAAACAATGCAAACCAGAGTGAATTTTGTGAATATTTGGAAATAAATTTGTTTTTCCCTGTCTTCAATCTGTACTGCTAATTAGAGCTGTCTCATCAGGGTTGTGTTCTAATTGAAGCATGAAAGAATAATTGAGTTACTGATACTGCTTTTATATTTTTATATCACTACTCAGTAGATTTTCTGTGATCTTCCTTCTGCAAATTTCATAATTTATAATCACCTGTGCCTTTCCCAGGGTTTTGTCATAGAACTTCTTCTGACCTTAGAGTCTGCTATTGATACGTTGGCTGAAACCATGAAGCATTATGATCTGCTTTCTGCTCTTTCTCAGTAAGTTCCCTTATTAGTCAAGCTACGTTACACATTTTCATAGATTTGAATTATTGAAGATCTGTATTACAAATATAATGAAATAATTTATTGTTGTCTTTGCAGAATAGTTGTATCCTAATAGCAAAATTGCTTGCTCTTTTATGTTTTTATCATTCTGCCTCAAGCAAAACTCATTAGAATCCAGATTTTCTGAAAATAAATCTCTGCTATCTTTCCAACTTAGCCTCTTGGGTCCAATTTTTTTTTCTTTNTACAGATCCAGCCAAGTGAGCTGACTAATGAATGTTATTTTTTTTTTTTTTTTTTTTTTTTTTTAAAAGGTGTTCCTATGGCTCAATTTTGAAATGTTGTCAGTTCTTCTGAAATTTCTCAAAAATGCACTGTGTGCATTTGAAACTTTTTTTAATGAGGCCCTACTGACCTTAATTAATAATGTAATTAGTGGGGGTCTTAATTTTTTTCCCCCATATGTGTAACAAAGGTAATGGCACCAATCCTTAAAAGATAATTTAAGATAAGGTAAGGCTCACAGATGAAAACTCCTGTACTGCAATACTTTTATTCCAATGTTAATACAGAAGAAATTTCTTCAGTTACAGTAAATGCTAGTCTGTCTTAGGCCTCAAATTTGTTGTCCATATATGAGAAAAGTGTAATTGAACAGTCAGAGTCATTTGTGTGTCTCATTACAGTCTGAGTGGTTAGCTCAATGACTTTTTATCAAACTGGAAAAAATCCCTGAAAGTACAGACATCATTATTTGTTTGACTTCATGGCAAAGTTTTTGAAAATGTTGAGATTTCTAGGGATATCTTCAATTTCTCAGTAGCAGAACTGGAAGGTATTGTTTTTTCTAGGTCAGATACTTCAGGCAAATATAAGGTAATAAGTAAATAATTTATTAGTCAATTCATTTCTCTACCTTTATCACATCTGTAAGTTGGAATGCTAGATCTTCATTTACAGGTAATCTTTTACATGCTATAGGCTAATTTTCCTGATCTTACCAAATTGTTATGTAATTATTTTGCTATTGTGGGATTGTAACAAGTAGATATTGTAGCAGTGATAATGGGATGCTACAGTCTTGTCCTTAGGCTGTAAGGATATTTTAGTAATATATATAGAAATTCTGTATTTTCATATATTATAATACTCTTCTGATGTGAAGCTGAGTATTCACTGTGTGTGTATGTACGTCATTAGTGTCAAATCTTTTTTCTTTCTTCCCTTTTTCTAAACTGTATGTTATTGAAGCATTTTGCATGGAATAATACATAATATTGATTTTTATTTTAGAACCTCATACCATGATTCTGTAATGGGAAACAAGTATGCAGCTAATAGGAAAAGCACTGGACAGATAAATCTAAGCACAAGTCCCATTAATAGTGGCGGTTGTTTGGGATACTACAGCAATACAAGGAGTAATTCTTTGAGACTGAATTTAATCAGTGAGCGGAGAGGCGACCGTCGACGGAGCAACACACTGGATATAATGGATGGGAGGATAAATCATGGTGGCAGTTTGGCAAGGACTAGAAGCCTTTCCTCCCTGAGAGAGGGAGGGATGTATGATGTGCAGCCCACTACTGACCCTGTCAACTTGATGGCCACCATATTTTGGATTGCAGCTTCGTTGCTAGAGTCAGATTATGAGTATGAATACCTTTTGGCTCTCAAACTACTCAACAAGCTTCTTATTCACTTGCCTCTGGATAAATCAGAGAGTCGGGAAAAGATAGAAAAGGTGCAGAATAAACTGAAATGGAATAACTTTCCAGGCCTTCAGCAGCTTTTCCTAAAAGGCTTTACTTCAGCAGCTACACAAGAAATGACAGTTCATCTCCTCAGTAAACTCATCACAATTTCCAGGCATGCTTTGGTGGATCCTTCTCAGTTAGCAGGTATCTTTAGTAACTGTACATGTAATGAAAATGTATTTTTTAAATCACATTAAGTGTAATTAAAATCAATAGTGATTATACTTTTGCCTTTGAAAAGCACCATTCAGTTAAATGCTTTTTGCAGTTGTCGGTATTACAGTGCTAGATAGTGGGAATACATTACACACTGTGGTTATCTGCCAAGAAATACTGCACGAAAACTTTATGTATTGACTATTAACTTACTTTAAACTTGCTTGCAAGTTTTAAGAGCACATATATTATTTTTCATGATCCTTGTGCTAAATAGCTCAGTTATTACTATTTCAAACATTTGCACATTTTTGAAACAATGTGACTGTACTGCCTAAAACTATCGAGTTTTGTGATAGTTTTGCTTAATTCATCCTGTGATGATTTTATTTGCATCTTATACATATTTATACCTATACACAGACACATTTCTACATACGTACATACAGACACTTCTACATCCATACACACTTAGGTACGTGTGTGTATATATAATTTGTATATCTTTATGAACATATGTGTGTCATGCTCTAAGCGTTATTAAATACCATAAAGCTGTTACACGCTGACATAACTCTACATTAAATTAAGTCATATTAAAATCATTAGGGTGCATATAACTGTGTTTATGTATGTGTTTAGGATTTCCTCTGAACATCTTGTGCCTACTTCCTCATCTGATCCAACATTTTGATAACCCAACTCAGTTCTGTAAAGAAACAGCTGAGAGGATAGCAAAGGTATGTAAAATGATGCTTGGGGAGTATCCAGGAGTTTATTACCTACATTGCTGTATTCTTCTGCTCCCTTATGCAATACTTTCATGTGGTTCTAATAGTTTTATAAAAATAACTATTAAAAGTTGTATTTTAAAGATGTGATCCAGTCCTGATTTATATAGTTGGTCCTCATATCAACCCCCGAGTTTCCCTTTGTCAATGAAAAAACACATTTTGCTTATTCTATAAACTAGAGATGTAAAGAACACATTTGCTTATTAGTGATACCAATTACTTTTTCTTATTTGTCTGATTTTGCAGCTTGCAATTTTAAATATAAACTTAATCAATTTTTAAGCACACTTCCTAATTTGCTTATGATAAGGAAGTGATCCTTACCTTTCAGACTGGTAGGTAGTGAAGAAGAGATACTATGTTCTTTCTATTACATGTACACAGTGGTTAACCTTGGAATATTTCTGAACTGTAGTGTCTGTTAAAGCAGTACATGGTTCACACCAACAATCTCCAGCCAGGCTGGTGGTACGCTGCCCTGACAGTCTGCATTTTAAGGAAGAATGTGGAAAGGGGAATAAGAAAGTGCTGTCTGTTGTAAAAGATGCAGTCATAGCCCTCTGGCTTCCCAAACTGTGATATGTAAATCACTTAACTGTGTACAGGCCACCTGAAAGGAGTACATGCCTGATGCAAATCCAGAAATTACTGTTGTTCCTTAAATACATGCACTCCTAGCTAGGGTTGTTAGTTGAGGTAAGTTTGATATGAGTAGTAGATAAACTTGGAGCATGGATGCCACAGTACTACTATTGCAGGTACTACTGCCTTCCCAAATACAAGCCCTTGTAGCTCTGATAAATGCAAGGCTAGCAGGCAAGGACTGGTCTAGGCTTAAAAGAAAAAGGAGAGACAGGTCAAGGCTTATGAATACCTCCTGAGTGCAGTTGCCCATTCAGCAGCATCGAGCTAAATTTGTGTTATTTATGCCTGATGCATTCATTTATTTATTTGAAAAAGCAGTTTAAGTCTCTTAGCTAATTCTCTCTACTAGCTTTTTAGTGAATTGTCAGGTTCCAAAATTCAACAGAAAACTGTAGATTGCTTGTATGGTTAGTTTGATTTCAGTTATTGGAAAATAGAGTGAATGAAATCTGGGAAAAGTGCATAATGACTTGTGAATGGTTAGGTTAAAAAATTGTCATTTCTAATATAATTAAATAAGCTTTCTGCTTTTCAGGTTTGTGCAGAGGAGAAATCACCAACTCTTGCCAATCTAGCTCATATGATGAGTTTGTACAGTACACACAGTTACTCCAGAGACTGTTCTAACTGGATTAACGTAGTGTGTAGATATTTGCATGACTCTTTCTCAGATGCCACATTTAACCTCGTAACTTATCTCGCAGAGGTAAATTTTTAAAAAAAGTGTATCTCATGTTGACAATCTGTGATAAACAGTACTTTTATTCATTGCCAGTTTTTTTGTGATGCTGAATACTGGGGAGAAAAAAAAGCACATATTCCGTAATGGGAGAATAATAATAAAATGTTCATGGGTGTAGAAAAGGGATGACTGCTACCATTTTGGAGTGCAACAATTGAAATGTGCCTTGAAATAATAATCCCTCTAATAAAATATCCTTTTTTTTGATAGTAGTGTTTTGTAATAGATATTTATATTCCATTCTACATGAATAAAATGCACACACGCTCTTGGCTTTAGCAAGATATACTTAGTGCAAATTTTAAGAGACCTTTTTTAGCCAAATATGCATTTAAAGACATCTTTATCACAGCCTAAAAACTAATTTCAAAGTTCAATTTGTAAGTATTGCACAGTACATAATGAAAGATCATTTAGATTATAGAATTCAGTATATGATTCTGCCAGCCATTCATACAGGAGAACTGTTACTACCTTTGAAGAAGTACCTTGTGTGAAAAGCTTCATATCACTTCAAATTGATGAAGATATATTTTTAAATATTATTATATTTTAATGAATGAATTTATATGTACTTCCTTTGTTTGTAAGCTTGCGTATACTAGCCTTCTCTAAGGCATAGATGTAATTGTTTTTCATGCAGCTTTGAGATTTTTAATTTGTATGAACGTTCTTATTTAGTGAGAAGTATTTCATTATTAGGTGCTTTAGATCTGTGCTAACACATCAAAATTCAGGGAAAAAGCTGAATTAGGAACATTGAATGCAACATTGTTCTATTGCATTACATTTTTTAATGCTAAAATAAAATTGTGAAAAACATGAAGTGATACACTTAAGATTCTTGAAGGAGAAAATAAATATGTATGAAAGTTAACTGTGTTTTAATGTTTGGGGTTTTTTTCACTTTTTGCTACCATTAAAAGCCCTAATTAAATTCTGTATTTTTAAAATTTTTTTTAGCTGTTAGAGAAAGGCTTATCCAGTATGCAACAGTCCTTACTGCAGATCATTTACAGTCTTCTGAGTCATATTGACCTATCCACAGCACCAGTGAAGCAGTTTAATTTGGAAATCATAAAAGTTATTGGTAAATACGTTCAGGTAGGTACTCTGAAAAACCATAAAAGCCCTTCTACTTATTATCAAAGTAGTAATGAAATTACACTTGAATTTTTTTTGAGAATTATTTCAGATATAAAAAGAGTTGTTCAAAGTCAGATTCTGTAGTGTTTTTTTTTTTGTCCTATGTACTTAATTCATTATATGCTTATGTATTTGTCCATTTTGATTTACATCTTGTGGGACAAGTTACCTGAATTAATATGCATCTATTTACAGATGCGGGCAACTCTGCGTATGTAGTTATAGCAGATCAACCTTGAACTAATAAAATAGAAGGAAATGTTTACTGCTCAATACTGTGCAAATGTTTTATTTAAGTGTATATGTTTTGAAAAGGGAAGTTTTATGGTCAAATGCATGTTTAAATCACTTTCACTAACATATCTGTGAGGAACATTAAGGTGCACCTTAATGAAATCAAGTGCATTTTTTAGTAAAGAAAGTCCTGGAAAGATGAACAATGATGTTTTGCCCTAGGCAATTGGAGCCTTTGTGCTTGGAACACAATTTACTGAAAATCTGTTTCGCAAAAGAAGGTCTAGCATCTTGCTGAAAGATTTTATGAAAATGCCTGGAGCATAAATCCATTTCGGTGCACAACACTCTCTTTCTTCCCCCCTCCCTCCCCTTTTCTTCTTTCCTGAATTCTATTATTGCCAAATGTATTTCAGTCAAATGGTTTAATCATAATTAACCAGGAAAAGTAGTGTTCCTGGATGTTTTGTTATTGATGGCTATGTACTTTAGATATTGTGCTCCTGTCAGAGTGCATTAGGCAAAATGGAGTGATTAGCATAACTATAGTTTTCATGGCCTGTCAGCTCCTTGCTTCCCCTCTAACCTTTATCTGAGCTTTCTGTGCAAGCCCACGCTACCATGAGATGTAATCTTAATTAGAAGATGTTAGCTATCAAAATAATGGTACTAGCAAAAAAATATTCCAGAGTAGTCTATGTATTTTTGATACAATAAAACATAGTGTAATAAATACTGTAATAAAACATGACTGTGGATGACAAAAGAAGAGATCATAAATTAAATTCTTCCTTAAAAGTAGTGCTACTAAGCTGATTGTTTTTTCAGTCCTCTGCAATCAGAACGCATCTTAATAAATTTAAGTTGCTACAGGATGGTTCAGGTTCGAGACTACTTTTTTATGTTTCTGATGCACAGAAATTCAGGAGATTGTTGACGGCTGTCATTACCTACAAAGAAGCATATCCTACTTAGAGCTTTGAAAGTGGTGTTTATTTTTTTAATGTAATAAAAGTTAACAAATATGGCATCCTAATTAAACAAGCAAACAAACAAAAAACACAAAAAAACCCCAGACATCCTGCTAATTTAAAAAACTGATTTAGGTTTCAGGTAGAATCCTAACATTTTCAAGGGTGTAAATCTTAACCCTCCCAAGGTGCTGCTTTTGGTATAAGTCCCTTCTGTGATCCACCTCACAATCTCTGTAGTTGAAACTGCTAAATTATTTACATTATCTTAATCATCTTTTTAAGGAGAATGTGCTTAACTCAGGCTCTGCCATATATTATGTTTTTGTACTTTTGCCCTGTCTTTTCTAAGCATTCCATCAGTTTGATATTATATGTAAAAATCTTGGAAATGTTTTTGCTTTTTTTTTTTTAAGATCGTTGAAATGTGTGAGGAAATACACAGCGCAAAATATTGTTGTCTGTTTCAAATTTGGTTTACTCTGCCCGTAAGTGTAAAATAATTAAAGACGCCAGGATGTGAAAGTTGTTTTGCTTTCAAGTGCTACCAATTTTTATCTTCTGAGGCATGGAGGGCAGGTAGTTCAGACAATGGTAAAAAATATAGGGTAAACACAGGGAGCGAGGGATATGGTACAGGATCTGGTGTGGCTGGCACTGTGACCTGGAGCTGGTGAGCCTGCCTGGCTGGACCTGACTGCCCACTGTGGGATGACCTGGTGCCTTGCTGCTGCCTTCCCAGCACATCGAGGTCCAAGGCTGCCCACCTGTGCTAGCACCTTGCAGCCATGTGTAGAAGGCTAGAGCTTTTGGGTTTGGGAATCTTGCAATAAATCAGTGCAAAATCCTAGTGTACATAAGAAATGGCTGTCTTGTTTGAAATGATTGTTTTGTGATTTGTGTACATTCTCTTTAGAGCCCATATTGGAAGGAAGCCCTTAATATTTTGAAACTGGTGGTGTCTCGATCAGCAAGCCTTGTTGTACCTAATGATATTCCAAAGTCTTACGGAGGTGACGTAGGTTCTCCTGAAATCTCTTTCACAAAAATTTTTAATAATGTCTCCAAGGAGTTACCCGGGAAGACCTTAGATTTTCATTTTGATATATCAGAGGTAATTATTATATTTAAATTACATGTAATAAGGACTGTCTGTTGCAAACTCACATTTGTTTTCTATTAGCCTTCTGTATTTCTATGTTTTAAAATATTTTTAAGAATGGCAGATGTTGAAGTTTTACATACATGTAATTAGAGTCAGACTGAAAGATAAACGTTGAATTCTTTTATGTTGTTTTTGCCTTTTCCCCCTTTGAATTTCTGGAGACTTAATTACTAAAAGTCAATAGGATTATTCTCAAGGATATTTCAGCTGTGTCAGAGAGCAGGCTAATGCAGCTGGCTGCTGCTTGCAGCTGAACATTCCAGGCTTTTATCAAATGAAGGGTTATGCATTCAAGGGCTGAGAGGATTAAAACCCTGTACTGCAGTTTTGGTGTGACTTTGGAAGGGGGAGAAAATTTAGAGGAGGGAGTAGGAATATAGGAACCTCAGTGCGAGGTGGACATAACTGTACAAAAGCCTCCTGTAGTTAAAAACAACACCCCTACCCCCCAGTTAGCGTTCATTAGAACTGCAAATAAGATGTTAATACAGCTGATGCTCATTCTATGTCTGAAAAGGGGAGCATAGCCAAATGACTGCAGTGTAATACAGGGATGTGAAAGTTGTAGAAACTTTAGGAGGAGTCAAAAATAAGGGCTTCCGGTTGAAGCTGACCCTAGGTAATGATTGGACATATAGATGTCTTAGGAGTGTTACTTAAATTGGTAAGTGAATTCCTTACTGGATAATTTCAGTGCATGCAAATAACAGAGAGACAAGATGAATTCCCACGGTGTTCACTGGAGTAGTATTTGCTGTCAAAAGATCTGAGTTTGATCTTTGGTCTTCAGAAGCGTGGGTGTGTTAGTGCACTTGCTGGTCTGTGGAAACGATTTGTTCATGTCTGTGAATGATTCTATAGAAAAGCTTTGCATCTTTCGAACTTAGAACACAGTTGTTTTTAAAGTGTGTTTAAAAATATAACTGGATTGTCAGTATAAAACTTACATAATTCAAAAAAACACAAGTAGACAGAGTGGCAATGTGCTGCATAGAATAGAAGTATTCAGCTTTGTATTTGCCAGTGTACCAATGCTCAGTGGATTAGGCACGGGCTTCATAGAATGCTTAAAAACAAATAAACAGACAAACCCTCCTACATTTATATAATGCTCAATTCTGAAATCAAATGTGTAGACTAATATGGATTTGGATTTTAATAAAGGATTTGTTGTCTTTGATAGACACCAATTATTGGGAATAAATATGGTGATCAACACAGTGCAGCTGGTAGAAATGGGAAGCCAAAAGTCATTGCTGTCACCCGGAGCACTTCTTCAACTTCATCAGGCTCCAATTCAAATGCATTAGTTCCTGTCAGCTGGAAGAGACCACAACTATCTCAGGTACATTGTGTCTCAAGCACATTATACAAGTATTATAGACAGTGTTTATGAATGTATTAAAAAAAAAGTGTTGAAATGCGATTTGAAGTCTGTATTGCAAAGCAATAAATTAATATAGCATAAACTAAAAGCTAATCCTGGTGAAAAGAAAAAACTGTAAGATTCTTTTTAGAGGATGTCCGCATGCGAGATAACTAGTCAAAAATGCAGATTTTACCTGAACCTTCAGTGGATGCCTTGCTATGTGATTTTCTTTGGTGTGTTTTTCAGAGAAGAACTAGGGAGAAGCTAATGAACGTGCTTTCTCTGTGTGGTCCAGAATCTGGTCTTCCCAAGAATCCTTCAGTAAGTGGTGATGGTGGTTTGTTTTGGTTTTTAAATTCCAGTAGTAAGAATGCTATTGCGTTTTCAAGTTATGAAGAGCAGTTTTTCACAAACTAGTTTTGGTTCAGTAATTCACAAATCCAATCGAAGAATTAAAAAGAGATGGAATTATAAGTAATGAATTGCTGTTATTCCTCAAGAAATCCAGTGAGCACCGTTCTTTTCTGGACAGGTTTCAAAACAGTGTTTAAATTCAGCCACAGCTAATGTTGCTGTCTCAGTGCATTTAGGTCAGTCTTATAGGGGGAGAACTACATGCTTTAAAGCAAAGATAAATTACTAGGATTAATTCTTAATTTTTACCTTACGTGGTTATCAAAACAATATTTTTTTAAAAGTCTTTGGATTGGAACTCAAATCTTTCCTCTCCAAATTAAATTAGTTGACTACTAAGGAGCTCCATTGATCAGACTAACCCTTAATACTTTTTCTCAACATCTTTCATTCTTCACTGAAGAGCAGGACTACACTGCCACTCGAGTATAGTGTGATGTATGTTTCAGGCTGCACATAGGAATTTTAGTTGTCTGGCCTGGAAGAGGGGCTTGAACTAGATCTCCCCTGTTCTGAGTAAATCTCTGTCTAGTCCCTTATAAATAAGGTATGCTTTAGAGAGAAGGGGCAGCAACGGCTGAGGACTGCAAGGATGTTCATACTGTATTGAAAATACTGTAGAATCCACTGGAAATGATCAGTGCATCACATGCCTTCAAACTAACATGGGTTATCAGTAGGAGCAATAGTATTAACTACTGAGTAAAAACAGGCTGGTGGTGTTACTTCTGTGTACAGCACAGAAAAGACCCCCGTTGGCATTCTAAGCTTAATGGTGGTGATGACATTAAGAGCTGTTAAAATAGAGTAGCCTACCTCGGTTATCATCTAGAATATTGTTTTTTGTTGTGACATAGAAGTTCTTAGCTGGGGAAAAAATATTGATGGGAGGTGGATCTTTAATCTAGTGGAGGAGGTTAAAATAAATAAAATTAGATGCCAGAGAGCTAAAACTGAAGAGATTTTTAAAAATTCAAATGGAAATAAACAGCAAATTGTAATTTGTGAAGATTATCACCACTGGAAGCCAGCGTTGGATGCCTTTTTAAAGGTATACAGTCCTTCCACAGAAATCAGTAGGCAAAAGTGATAATGCCTTTGTCATGTGGATGATTAGTATGATGGATTTTTTGTTCTTAAGTTTTGACTAATATTGCAGTTATAAAAATGAAGGCTCAAGGGTATATTTTTTCTCTTTATTGTACCTTTACAGTTCTCAATTACATTAAGGAGCAAATAATATCGCTAGTTTAAAGATGTAGTTTAAAATCCAACTAGTCTTGAAACAAATTGCAGTCTGCACTTGCGCTAGTATTATCATTATAGCGGTAAGCTAACTGCCACTAATGCCATTAAATTACAGGAAGCAGGATAGCTGACTTCTGGAGTTACAGAAGTTGGAAGGTTTTATTTCTACTTTTACCATATCTGCAGGTTGTGTTTTCTTCTAATGAAGACTTGGAAGTTGGAGATCAACAAACTAGCCTTATTTCAACAACCGAAGAAGTGATTCAAGAGGAGGAAGTGGCTGTAGAAGACAATACCAGTGAACAACAATTCGGAGTTTTTAAAGACTTTGACTTTTTAGATGTTGAATTGGAAGATGCAGAGGTGAGACCCTGGGATTTCTTCTGTGTATTTCCATTTGAGAACGTTTTAAAAATTAGGTTATGTTGGTGCAATTCTAAGGAATTGGCAGCTCTTCTAACTAATCCAATTGGAAAGAATTTATAACATGACTGAACTTCACTTACACGAAAAAGAAACCTGTGTCACAAACTTTGCAGTGTTAAGTTGTTGCAAATTGTTCGGTGGTTTTTGTGGGAGGGTTGGGATTTTTTTGAGGAGGTTAAGTGATTTAATCTGAAGGTGAAGTGATGTGACAGTATAAGCCAATGACAGGATGAACACCTGGGTACGATGCAGTAGAAAACTTAATTATGGAACAGTATGTTAAGAAAATGACATAATCTTTGTTCCTGATACGGTTCTGCATTTTGAAAACATGAAGAGCTTTCAAAGTTACAAACTGTATGATAATACTATCTCATTATATACGATTGACTTGGTCACCATAATTGCTTGCATTGACTTTTACATTACATCTGGTTTCTTGCGGTTCTTATGTTTCCTCCACTTCTCCTGTCAAAAAAAGAGAGAGGGGAGGTAAAACAAAATTAAATACCAAGAAATAGTAAAGATTCTGTTAACAGTTGTTACTTGTTTGGGATAAATAAAAAGCTTCAGTCCAGAATTTGCTAAAGTTTAAAAGTAGAACTGTACAAGGACTGAGGAGAAGAAATCAAATGCTTTGTAGTTTTCCAGTGCTTTTTTTTTTACAGTCTATACAAAATACTGAATTAGTAATGGAGACCCTTGCAGGTCATGAGTCAACAAGCTACTAAGAAGAATATCTGCTTATCTAAACCCTAAGACTATTCTTCTCCTGATTAATCTGGCCCTTTTTACAACATCTTGCTCTTTTTTCCCCTAATACTTTAGTTTTATCCCATTTTCTTCATGCTTCCCATGTATTGCTTCACTTCAGCCAGTATTTGCATTTTCTGGGAAAAGTACAGGCTCATTATGGTCTATTGCATATATGTGACCACACACTATACGGATACAATTTCCTATATTGAATGCAAATAGTCAACAGTTCAGAAGCATTGATGCTCAATAGCAGAACAATACTATTTTAACACTAGATGGGGCTTTGCAGGTAGGATGCCAAAAGTTGAAAACTTTGCCAAACCAAGTTAATCTTTAACTTCATTTTCTGTATTATTTTAATAGCAGATAATAATGAAGAAAAGACAGTTTCTTTCTCATTACTTGTCTGTATGCAACATGTAGTGCTATACTTGCAAAACAAACAAACAAAAGAAGTACAGCTTGTGCAAATTTAGGGTATTACATATAAATTGTGCACTTTAAGAGCCGCCTAGTTCGGCACCAGAAATACAGAATGTTCTTTGCTGCTAATAATTAAATGTCAACAGTATGAACTGGGGCTTTTAGATTAAAATCTGAATAATATTCAGATTAAATTTAAGTGCTTCAGCCCACAGTAGTAGTACTTCGTTATTGTTGGGATTCTTTTGCTTTGACACAACTTTTCACCTTTTTTTGAGCAAAACAAATTATTAAGCGAGAAAGAAACTACAAAATGTTTAGTTTGCTTTGCATATTTAATGTGTCATGATGATCTCTTAAGTCACCATAAGAGACACTCACTCTGTTACATGGTTTCGAAAACTGCTTTTTGCACATTTGGGGTTAGATGTGGGACTTTTGGAACTGTCTGTAGACTGGCAAATTGAACTGATCAGGTTTTCCATCTTACTTAAATGAATTGTTGAAGGTTGACAAAGTGCTTGAGAAAATCAGAGATCATTATTGTACTTGTGAATTGAAGCACTAGTGTTTTTAAGATACTGATTTCACTCAGTACATTGCATGTTTGAAACCCAAATATTCCAGCTTTAAAGTGTGCAAACAGAAAAGATCCAGCTCTTGGTGTTTAGGGTGCATTTCATGAAACTGACACAAAGTAGCTGGTGAAACAGTTAATGAAGACAGTGGTTTTTCTACAACCTGTATATAATTAATGTTGATGGTGCTTTGTCAGTCGGATGTGGTCAGTTTAGATTCATGTGTGTTAGTTAAAGAATTTCATCTAATGTTTGTTGAAATGGTTGCTTTACATGTTACACTAGAGAAAATGTATCATAAGCATGCTGGTTTTAGTGTTTTGTCATCAGTTTGTTTATTTTTTTAAATCAATCTCCCATTAGAGAGCAATTATTTTAAATACTAGCTTTTCACTAAAGCTTTTTTCCAGAGCTTGAATCAGTCTTTTACTGTTGGCAAATCTTATGTAATAAAACATTTTTCCCTGGTTCTAGAGTATCTTTAAGTGTTTGTCCTCGTTCTTTCTAATTATATGTGTTTTCCTTTTTGCTAACCAGGAGCTGCAGGTAAGTTGCAGCCTGGTTCCCTGGCTTGTTCATCTGTTGTTGTCTGTGGTGTGTTTGTACTTTCTAGTTAGATATATAAAATTGATACTGATATAGTTCTAGATTATATATTTAGTTACTTTCCAAGAAGATATTCAAAAGATTTCTACTTCTTTTGCCATATATTTTAATTTATCTACAGACATCATTTAACAAGGTATTTAAAACGTTAATAAAATTAAAGGGCTGATTGAAACTCTGTTCATAACGCATTCAGTACTTGTGTCTTCTGTGTTGCATTTGTGTATTAATTTTATTATGTTGAAATTTGTACATACATGTGTGTGCAAACTTTTTTTATTACAGGGTGAAAGCATGGACAACTTCAACTGGGGCGTTCGTAGGCGCTCTCTTGACAGTATTGACAAAGGAGACACACCATCTCTTCAAGAATGTCAGTACTCTGGTAGCACACCCAGCTTGAACTTGACCAACCAGGAAGATACTGATGAGTCTTCAGAAGAAGAAGCAGCCCTGACTGCAAGTCAGATACTGTCTCGTTCACAGATGGTAAGTTATTTTTCTGTGAAACGAATCTGAAAACTTAAGCTTTCTGTACTTTTAATGGGTAAGTATAGTTCATACTTTCAGCCTAAGTGAACTAAAGAGGAACAAAATCAATGTGGCTAAGCTTCTTTTTTGTAACAACATCAATGAAGGGAAAGGGTTACTCTACCTAGTGGTGGTACATAACAGGTTTATAATTCTAGTACAACATTCTTTTTTTTTTAGTGTCTTTATACTTCCTATATTTGTTTAAATACAAGTGCAAAATTGCATTGGATTTGTGGATTCCTAGCTTCAAAAAAACCCCAAAATACTAAATAAGAACAAGAGCAGTAAGTGATCCCATGGGAGCCTTAGTTGTGTTTAACCACTGAAATTGCTAATTTAATTATGGATTTTGAAGCATGTGTACATATAACTGAGAAGAATCAAAAGTGCTGGCCATGCAGAAACTCTCTGCATTACATAAATTAAATTAGGAAAAAATTGACGGGATGGGGAGCAGCAGGGATAGTATGCTGCTTTCCAGAATTTAGGCAAAGTTTCTATTAACGTTGCCCATAACAGAGCGCTCTGCTTTTCAGTATTTTCAGTCTAGCATTTCACCAGTGCTAAAGACCTTTAAGAACAAGAAAGGAAATAATTTTCTGGATCCCAAGGATAATTCAAACTTCTCTTCAAAGTTAAATGTTACTGAAATGCATGTGATGCTTGTAATGTTTTTAGTGTAAAGCTGTTCAACTCATAATATGTAAAATTCAAATAGCTAACTGTACTGAAACAGCCTATTTCAAAACTAACATTTTTTCCCTGTAATTTATCTGTTCATTAAACTATGAAGAATTTCACGTTTCTTTCTTTTCTGTCTTAGTTAAATAATGATTCTGCCATAGACGAAACAATATCAGATCATGCCGGTTTATCACTTCAGTCTCAAGATTCCACTAGCAGTGTGGGAACAGAAGAGGTGCTTCAAATCAGAACTGAGACCCCAAGTTTGGAGGCTTCTCCTCTAGATAACTCTGGCAACCAGCTGCCTGAGGTGGGGAGAAATGTGGGCTGGTGCATGGCTGATTTGGGCTCCTTCTAGTGTTTAGTAGCAACTTTGGCTTTCTTTTCAACTGAATTTTCATCTGTTACACTGATTATTTGATTTGCTTTTAATATTTCTAACCTGTTGGTATGTTCTTACAAAATGTTCCCTCAGTATGAAAACTACTTGGGATGGACTGAGGGGACTCAACCACAGGTTAAAAATATTCCTGAAGGGCTGATAATGATCATTTTGTGGTGCAGAATGAAAATAGGCTAATATTCAAGATGCTTTACTTGATATGGTTGAAATCCTTCTTGAGCAACATCATTTTCTTTCAAATACTTTTTTATTTCCT
>VZTL01037078.1:0-19339 GCA_013400535.1 Scopus umbretta
TTCTGGAGTTCTAATGAGTTAATGCTTATTCATCCATTTCTAATGGTACACACAGTGTAACTCCAGTTACTATAATGTCATATCATGGGAAAAGGCAAAACCTGTTTCTAAAGTCTTGGAAGCAGATTTCCTTGCATGCGTCTCACTGCAGCTATGTAAATTAAATTCATTATATTCATGTTGATACTAGGTGAAACAAAAATAATTATACTACATTCTAGAGGCAGAGATTTAATTTTTGCTGCAGAAGTTATCTTACTACTGAAAGTGAATGTGTCACTGATGAGAGGTTTAACAAGGCTAGTAAATGAAAAGTGCAAGTTGTATTCTGTACTGACTTTTGCTCAGCAGAGAGGTTTGACATCTCTGCTGATGTCAGCTGCCACGGTAGACCCTTGTCATTTCTACAGAAAAACAACACCTTATTACAAAGGATATAATTTTTTCCATTCTCTTTTAATCTCACCAATTATACACCACACTCACAGCCTAAATGAATGGCACTTTGTTCAAAACATGCCAAACTGTGCTGGTTTGGGATCATATGTCAATGCGAGTAGGACAAGGTTGAAACTAACAGCTAAAATATTTTGATACGTGAACTGAAAAGAATCTTGAAACCTGTGAAAGGACCTTTTGAACAGTACTGTAAGGATGGCTTCTGCCTCTTTTACAATAAATGAAAAGACATTGATATAATACCATATACGTGTCAAATATATGCATTTTTGTATCCTGGGAATGTAGCTCTCTGCAGAACAGTGGCTTTTGTTTATATTGCTTGGTGCAAACAATATTTATTTGTCTCAGAATATTGTACATTGAGAATGTTTCCTCTGAATCTATTCAGGGAAGACAGAAGTTAACACTAACAAAGATTATTGCAGTTCCTGAGGGCATTTTGCCAGGCCTGTTGAGTTTGCGGAGTTGCCAGCCTGCAAAAGGACAGTAACAAGCCACCTCTCATGTTAATCCTTAAAATCCTGTCTGTCTCAAGAGGTTTAAGGGCAAGGTCTTCTCTTCAAAGACTAGTTTCTTCAGCAGAAGTTCTGTGACCACTGTTCTACATGTCCTGCATGAAGATCCCCAGTACAAGTATTAGTCACACTGTTGAAACTAGTCATTTCAGAAAATGACTCAGGTTATTAACAGTAATGGATGGAAATAATTATTTTTCCAGTTTGAGGGAAGTTTATCTTGTACAAGACATCATTAAATGGAAATCCAGCTGTTTAAGCCCCTCAAGCAAGTTCATTCCACTTATTAGGAAAACTGATAACTTCATTTTAACTGCTTCTGACTTAATTATGAAGAGGTGGTGCAATCAGGAACTGTAGAGCTGTGGTCACCAGTCATGGAGCAGCAGAGTATGTGCTATGCATGTTGTTGAGCTAACAACATTGTTGACCTAAGCTCAGAGCAAAGGGGACAGGACATGATAGGGGACAGGACAGGGGCAGCATGATTGATGATGACAGCTAAATGAAAAGATGAGTTGTACTTCCCAAACTGTGTATAAAGAAGATAAAAAAGGGAGTTATCTTTTCCTTTGTAATGGATGGCAGGTTTTAGTGCTTCCAGCTGCAGCTTTGAACAAGGAAAACAGCTGGTCTTTGAGCTGAGAGTATCTTCAGTATCATGATGTTCTGCTTAAGTGTTCCCCCACATGAATGGTCTCCTGGGCTGATCCCATTTCCCCTTCTACTCCTCTTCTCTTTAAGTAGTTCAGGGGCAGCTAAAGCAATTACATAAGCAGAAGAATTAATATTGTCTCCTAAACCAAGAGCATTCACAACATAAGAATTCTGGACTTTCCCCTATTTGTGCTTGCTGTTGGCTCATAGACAAAAGAAGGCTTTCCAACACCTCACCAAATGTATCTGCACACTAAGGACCAGCAACAAAGAGTACAAGTTATGCTATGGGCAGAAGACAAGCAGATATTTGAAGGAGAAGTAGGATCAGGAGAGGGTGAAAACAATGAATAGGGCTAAAGTGAGGCAAGGGATACACAGTAAATATTTGAGGGAGAACAGAGAGATTTAAATATAGGTAGATGTTTTCCTGCTGCTCTCCCTGGATCCTGACAGCAGCACAGGATGGTTTCACCCATCAGCGCAATTCTCCCCTCCAGTCACTCCATTAATTACTTGCTGTGTGTGAAGCGTGGAGCAAGAGGGGTCCTCTCGTTAGCATGTAACCATCCTTCATTTCAGTTCCTGACGCCAGTTACACACATCGGTCTGAACAAGAAATACTCTAAACCTCCAGGAAAAAAGCATGAGTTGGAAAAACAGAAAGGAAAAGATTTCTGAGGATGGTGGAGGAAGATAATAAGAGAGGTGTTGCTTGCAAAAAGGACATAGAGTAGGGACAAACCCCAGATTTCTCTGCAGGATGGGGCAATATATTAAAATATTTTCTGCCAGTGTCAAGGTTAAAATTTACCAAGCTGTGAGTCTGCATTTTTTACCAAATTTGGACTTTTTTTAAAGACTCAATAAGGACTAAGAATGCTTTATTTACAGGACTCTGTCTTTTCATATATGTGACTGAGTCTTGCAGGTACCTACAACTGAGATGTAGCCAGTAGATGTAGAGGCTTCCTGTACTACAGGGAGAAGTCCAATTGCTTTGCATCATCTCCTGCAAAGAGGAGAACTAGTTGTAGCAGCCTAGGAGTTATTCTTCCATAAATCAATTCTCATTGTCTTAATGTCATCTGCATTAAAATTTGTAGAACTGCTCTGTTGTATATGGCATGGATGACTGTGTCCTATTGTAGTTGTTTCCCCTTAAACAAAGCATTACGGTTGATTTCTCTCTTATGAAGGAAAAGACAGCATCCAGAAAACTAGTATGATGGGTTTCTGTTTGGGAAAAATATTATTACTTTAAAAATAGATTAAATATTAAATGGCCATTTAATTCTCCCAGCAAGAATTCTAAAATATATGAAATCCAAAGTGTTTTTTCTGTACATAGATTTCCTGGTGTTGATGTCACCAGGTCCATATCATTTATCCTGCAATTGACTGTTAATTAAGTGTCTGATAGAACTGAGTGACTGAATGGAATCAGGTACCTCATACAGCCCAGAAATATCTGTGCTTTTTCACTTGGAATAGTGTGATTTGTAAGCTACTAACATATATGTCTGTGAGTTGAAACATACTGAAGGAGTCTGAGTGACTACAGATAGTTAACTTTTTTCCTAGTTAAAATAAAATAAAAAATTTTTAAAATTGCTTTTTCTAAGAGCCTGAATTTTCTTTTCACTGAGGCCGTTTTATATCATTTTGGCAGTGTAATGTGGTTTTATGTTGAATTCAATTCAATTTATGTCTACTTGAAAGACAAGCACCACTCTGCTTGAATGTGAATCATATCCAATACATGTGTATATCTTGAATTTTGAACTTACAAATGAATGCAGTGTGAAGCACCAAGTCTCAGATGATCATGCCTCAATGACTTCATAGTTTCTCTTAATGTTTTATTAGCTCTGCCTCTGAAAATATAGTCACCGGTCATCCATCAATACCTCACCAAGCAAAGTGATGTTAAAACACAGAATAATAAATGTTGGAACTGTCACAAAGACCTTCCACAATTGTTGGAACAAAATCCTGAAAAGAAAACTCATAATTTCCTTGTAATTTTTATGGAAAATTGTAACATACCCAAGGACCACTTGAGTCCAAGGAAGTTTCAGCTTTTGTTGCAAGTATCTTATGCATCCCATTAGGATTGTCATGTTTTGCTTATGGAATCTCACCCCTTGAGTTTAGTTTCATGATCTTCATTCACTGTTGTGTTAGCAAAGTTAAATTTTTTCATTCTTTCTATCATCTTGTTAATAAAGGACTAAGTAGTTTACTAACAGATATATATTCTAATTGATTTCAGAGGGATTTGGGGGTTCATAATTAAATAGTGAAGTTCACTTTCTGAATTCTAACAAGCTCCAAAACTGACAAAAAAATAGGGTGGGCTTTTTTGCAGCAGCAGCTAATAATAGAGTCATGATATGGGATATAAAAATAGCAATAAAACAGGCTTTGTGTTTACATGACTCAGTGTGACTATATTCTTGTTTACAATTCAGCAAACTTGAGAAAATACCTCTCTCCTAACCCTGACACAACACATTGGTAGCTTTAGCATGAAACATGCATTCCTGAGCCTGCAGGTGATTCTCACTGCAGAAGATCACATATTCAAACTCCCCAATAAAACCCGAGATCTGGTAAAATGGAGGATAAAATATAACTTCAGAAGAATATTCAAAGGAAGCCACTCTAAAGTCAAAATCCTCAAACTACATTTAAGGTTTGAAGTGAGGCAATTCACCTCAAATAGGAGCAAATAAAAGATACTTTAAAAGCATAGGATTAAAAACTAGACATAAAAGAACAGTGATATCCTCTTTTCAAGTAATAGAACAAACTATATTATGAGCAGCATTTTGAAGTGTACATCAAACTGATTTTCCCCTCTTTATCCTTTTTAATCTCCACCAGATGTACTTTCTTTAAATTCAAGTTTTACATTCCTAGCCATAACTTGTCTGAACACACGGAAAGAGCATTGAGAGACATTAGTGGCATTCTTTTTCTTTTTCTTTCTCTGTCACTCTATTTTTTACAGCTGCTGAAGGCTTATCTTCTTAAGTGTCTCAGTTTTATAGACTTGGTTTACTTTATTTTCATCCATGTTTTAGGCTCTAAACAATCCCATGCCATTCTTCCATGCAATGTTCACAGAGAAAAAGATGCACACACATACACAGAGATATATATGTATATATAAATGACCCCAAAGAAAATATGACATGATTGTTACTGGCATGGTAGAAAAAAGCTTTACAATGATATTTTAAAGCTTAAAAGATGGAATGTATCGTGATTGAAATCTCAGAATGAAAATGCTGCAGGAAGAGAAAAGGGTTTTTATTAAGGCACACCAATACTGAGAAGCACTTTTTCTCAGTTGATCCCTCGGGGTCATAATTTTCTCAGGAATGACGAAATACAGTTTCCTTTCCCATAAACATTTTAGGCTATTTTGCTCTCTTAAGAGATTGTCAGTAATAAGTTTCTCCTTTATTCTTTCCCTCTCCTCCCTTCCAACCCATTTAATTGTGGATCAGGATGGATCTGTCGTTTTCACTGTTTCTTTTAGTCAGAACTACATGTATGTGAAGCAAACTGTTGTGTTACTAGGTTTTTTTCCTGTACAGAGAATGCCCATGACTAACATCCTGCAGTAGTTGAGTGTCTAGAACAGTTTTTATTCATTAAAGCAGCATGATATGTTTTAATAATATTTGAGAGAGTTTGCACAATTTCAGCAAGTCTGTCTGCTGACCTTGTGCTGTAAACATGGGGCATTTTCCAAGGATTACAAAAGGCCACAAAACTTTTATCTTTGTTTTATTTTTTCCTGCAGGTAACAAACCTGGTTTCTTGTTATTTATTGTGGACCTTTTCAGCTGGGTGGACAAGAATAACTGCATTTTTAAACATTGTCAAATCCACAAAACATAAAAGGTACAAGGCATATAATGCTGGAAATAACTCTCAGTGAGGAAACTCTGGGATAAATGGTACAAAATAAACCCCTCATACAGTGGATTAATCAACTCTATTCCCCTTTTCCCCTCATCTTTCAAATTCATGGGCAAATGACATTTGCCTTTCCCCAGCATGCACCTCTCCATTAGACCAGGGAGTTTGCCTGGGGCCATACCTATATATCTGATCCATGCATAATGAAGCATGAAGCTGCCAATTGTAGGGAGCGTCTGCTGTGTCAGAGACTGATAGGCATTTCATTTGCTGAACTCCCAAGGGCCCTCACACATCTCAGGGTTCATGTAGTATTTATTTTAGACACTCACATTTCTCATCTGTGAACTTCACACCATATGTAGAATGAGTAACACAAGCTCTGCGTGAAAAAGCTCTCCAGGTAGTTTTAAATGTAGCTCAGTGGAGTAGGGACATTGCGGACTTGAAAAATAGGCTTGCATGGGAAATGAAGGAATATTAAGCTTTGTCCATACAACAGCTGTCTGAATCTTTCACTGAATAAGAATGACCCTATTCTAATAAGATCACTGCTCTACACTTCTACAGCATAAATTGTTTTGTAGCATGCACTGTGCAGATCTACATTTTTCACAAATTATTGCTCCTCTGCTGTACCCGCTACAAGGAAATGTTCATGTACTGTTGCTAAAGTGCAGTCTTGTTAGGTTTGAGGCTCACAGTCAGGCTGAGCTGATGGATAGCAAGCTCATATGCCGTGCATCTTTGAAATCAGAAGGCTGAATAACAATCCTGAAAGGATTGCTTTAGTTCTCAAAAGTCTGGCCGTACAGAATTAGTGAGGCAAATGTATGTCCCTTGTTTATTTTTGCTGGTAGGCATCTAGAAAATATTTCATATGCGATGATCTCTTTTAGCACTAACATGAGGGAGAATAATAAAGAGAGAATGATAAAAGAAATGTCTATTCTCCATTGGTATCTTTTCTGAATTGGTCTTTTTAAGCATAACAGAACCTTTGACGTTTCCTTCTCTGTTCGTAGGCGAGATGATTATGACAACCTTGAGACAAATCCTCATGTGTAAGTTCATAGAGGACATACTCCTAGCACTTGCAGCCATATGATGTAGACTAGACAGTAAAACTGATATTCAGAAAATAGTTCTGTTTGCTTGGAATTAAGCTTGTTTTGGGGAGGAAATAAATACTATGCTCCAACCAGAAGTATTTAAGTATGTGCGCAATATGAAGCATTTCGCTCTTTCACTGGTTCCATTGCCAGATTACTTTTGTAGAATTAAATGCCTTCATAGGTGCAGGCTGTGACGAGGGACCAGACTCTCTGCTAGTTCAAAGAGCCTTTAATGGAACAATGTGAATTTAAAACAGAAGCATTGTTGTCCTGCACTTCCATCTTCATGTGTTTATAACAGTCAGCTTTCATGGATGCTCAGTGTCCAAACTTCTTTTGGGGATCAACTTTCTCTATTTTGTCCCTTATTCAAGGGCATTCTGGGGTTTTTACAGTTACAAAAAGATCTTCAAAGCCCATTTCTGTGGGTTTTATATGTCATGTACAATTCAGAATAGGCAACGCTGTGAATGAGACAGTTCACTACTATTAAGCTAATGAAATACAAAGTGTAAGTGGTTTCATTATACCAGCAGCAATTCTTTCTTACATTTCATTGCAATACTTACTCCATAGTATGTTGTACAGTAGGGAATTCTATTGAAAATTTTTCCTTATTATCAACTTTGAGCTGTAAAAAGACATTGCAGAATCCTGCTCCATGTATATATAGTCTTGAAAACATGCTGAATGAATAGAGTTGCCTGCATGGAATTAGGGTATTACAATAATGAATGCAATCATGTTGTGAAAGGCTTTTTATATTGTTCAGACTCACATGAGAGTGCAGCAAGATTTGTTTGGCATGTAGCATTTTGGCATTCTCTGGCTTTCAAGTTCCTAATCACAATTTTATCTTAATGTAAAGTTTTTATTTCTAATACATTATTTATGTGCACATATATACATATGCCGAATGTTTTTAAAAATGTGTACCATTCATTAGCATGGCTGGAATCAAGTAGATGTTATTGACAGAAGAATAAATGTGCAATGGTGAATTCAGTTCCTTTTGCTACAGCTGCTATGGTAAAGCTGCAAGCTGTTTTTAAGCTGCTGTATTGGTACAAATACATGCATGTGCAGGTGTCCTCGTTTGTGTGCATACATAATATGCACATGAAGACAGGTACTGCGTGTGTGTTTGTGCATACTTGGCCTGTGGCCACATACACTTATTTTCTTTAATTGCTATGTTGAAAAGGGAGCGTGAGGCGTGAGAAGGAAGGAGGCAGACATCTCCTGATTCATGTGTCATCTACGACGCAGCTGACTGCATTGCAGGTCTTCTCCTGCTGCCAGTGGAATTGAACCATGATGAGGAGGGACCACCCTCTAATGGAGAAAAATAGTATTTCGGTTTCGGGCCTCATTTGAATATTGGCTTTCAGCTTTGCCTTTGTAGCATGGCTGCAGCATGACGCAGTGAAGCAGAGACCACACAGTACCTTAGCACAGAAGGGACAATTTACAGACAGCTGGCCCCAAAACGTGTCAGATTCTTTCCATTCAGATTGCTCCCATTACTTTAATCCTGTGGCATAGAACCTCATCTCTGAGTTTAGTTTTTAGTCAGTTTGTATTTTGTACATGTCAACAAGCATTTTAGACATGTAAATCCTGGTGGCATTAATGGACATTTCCCCCCCTGAATCTCACCAAGAAAAGCAGTGTTCTTAGTAGAGAGAATGCATAGTGAGGCAGTAGTAGTACTCTCTGTGAGCGGTCTATTTATTTTTTGAAGCATTTCAGATTAGTTTTGCAGATGAAAAGAAAGACAATTTATCCTTCTTGAAAGCTGGCTTAAGCATCATTCATGTAAAAGCTCTAGCTTCACAAAGACGTATCCTCAAATGCAACAAATATTTCCCTCAACAGTTCCGAAAGTTCATTTTCATAAGGAATCTGTTTGTTGGTTGGGTGGTTTTTTTCCAGCTGATACATTAACTTAGAAATATCTGTTCATGCTGTTCAAAGGGATATACAACAGGAAATACCCAAATTCTCTACCAGAGAAACCACATGAATAGCACACTGTATACACATAAAACCTCCTGAATTTTCATTGCTATTAGTACTCCTTTAAGGAGCACTGAAAATACTTCTTAGCCAATAGAACTAATTCTCTTATTCGATGCTGAGTCAAACCCCTCCAAGTCTATAAGCATAAGCTTATATGCATTGTTCTTTGAGTTTAGGTTAACCTTTAAGGTTATAAATTATGTTTTCCAGCCACTGGGTAATTGAAAATTCACACCTGTAAAAGTCTGCAGAGTTGTCGTAATGAAAGATAATATTCAAATGAAATTAATGAAAGCATTGTTATACAGTTTGTAAGAGGTAATTACATTTCACCTCTCTAAAATCCCTCCTGATTGTTTCAACAGTAAATGAAGACTCTCCTTCTAAACTGCTGTGTGTTACCGCTATACATTGTTGACAGCAGACCTTGATGGAAAATTCTCTAGTATTTTATTATTTTTTTAATTTTAAATGATGCTTGGAAGAAAGTACACACCACTGTACGTACATATATACATATACACACATATATAAAAACAGACACACATGTGATTTGTTTGGGGGGTTTTGTGAGCTGCTTACAAGGGAAATGATACCAGTATACAACAAAGAGAATTGTTTATATGCTCCCCTGTGCAGGAAGCACTCACTTGATGTCAAATAAAGAAGCATACAATGACATTTCCTCTTTCTGGCCACTTCTTTGTCCAGGTGGTATTTGTGTATAATATTCTTTGCAGTCAGAAGATTGCATAGATTGCAGCTGGGAGGAGGGATGCTTGGGGGGGGGGGGAGGTCTGGCCCTGCATGTGTAAGAAAAGCCAGCTGCAATCTGGCTTAGAATTTCTACTCTCCATTCTTAAATTTATGAAGTGCTCTAGGATGATGAAACATACTGTGTAAACGAAAGATATTGAAATTAACATCTAAACATCTAAAATATCTTGAAGAAATTGAGAAGAGAATACAAAGAATAGAGAAGAAGAGAGCACAGTCTGAATGATATGTTTGCACAAATCAAGAGGTGCAATAAATAATATATGCTATTTGATTCAGTCAGCAGTGTCATTCTCTGAAACACAACTTTTTTTTCCTCCATTGCCTTATAAAGTTGGTAAAAATGGTCACCTTACAGAAGTGAGATTGCAGAATTTACAAATTCAGTCCCATGCAACTTTGCATTTCAGCTGCTACTTTTCTGTTCAGTGACTTGCATGGTTTTTATCCAGAACTAATTTTGTCCCTTGACCACAGAGGGAGCAAGAATAATAAATTTTTCTTAAATGCCTAATTTTCAGGTATCTAAAGTATGATGAACCCCACATTACACAACTAGATTGGCATTTAGATCGAAATTAGCCACAGAGGAGGCTAGGTACAAAGCAGAGCCATTGGGGAACACCATGCTGATACTTTAATGTATAGGCTACTGCTTGAACTTTTTGTGTCTTTATGCAGGTTCAAAACAGTGCTAATAAAATAGCTACCTCAGTGAGCTGTTGTGTCTCTTCACAGATGTGTCATAGAAAATGGCTTTGAGATGTTATGGTGTTGTGGTTTAACCCTGATCGGCAACCAAGCACCACAGAGCCGCTCGCTCACCCTCCCCCTGCCCCAGTGGGATGGGGGAGAGAAACGAAAAAACCTGAAACCCATGGGTTGAGATAAAGGCAGATTAATAGGACAGCAGAGAAAAAGATAATAATAATAATAATAATAATAATAATAATAATAATAATAATAATAATAGAATATACAAAACAAGTGATGCCCAATGCAATTGCNAAGAAAGAAAGAAAGAGAAAGAAAAAGAATGGGGGGAGGGGAAGAGAGAAGAGAGAAGAGAGAGGAGAGAAGAGAGAAGAGAGAGGAGAGAAGAGAGAAGAGAGAGGAGAGAAGAGAGAAGAGAGAGGAGAGAAGAGAGAAGAGAGAGGAGAGAAGAGAGAAGAGAGAGGAGAGAAGAGAGAAGAGAGAGGAGAGAAGAGAGAAGAGAGAGGAGAGAAGAGAGAAGAGAGAGGAGAGAAGAGAGAAGAGAGAGGAGAGAAGAGAGAAGAGAGAGGAGAGAAGAGAGAAGAGAGGAGAGAGAAGAGGTTTCGTCTGGAGCACAACCTTTACAAATCTCCATTGAAGGTGTTATCCCAGCCTTTTCCAAGCCCAGGCATCATCCTTTCCTTCCTTTGTAATGTTGCTGCCAGCACTCCTAGGGGGTGTAAAACTGCTCACATCTCTTGCCTCTTATGGAGTGTTGTGGATTTACTCCATCTGAGTTATTTAGCCATTATTTGAAAATTCCAGTTTGATTTATGTACAATGGGTTAAATCTGGTGGCAGTAACATCACACAGTCCTCCTGGCTTCCAAGCAAATGCAGGAGTATAACTGTTGGCAAAGGCTACCCCATTTTGTTTTAGCATAGCATAGCTCATTTAATCCTTTTAAAACTTGGAATCACTGTTATCCACAGTCTGTCTTACTTGAAATATCATACTAGGTGCTTTTATCACCTGATTAATTAGGAAGCAAAGCAGAAGCAAGCTGTCTAATGAATTCTGTATCCTTCTTTTTTACCTGTCAGCAATGGGCTACCCAGCTACACATTTCGAACCAGCACAGCACCGACTTCTTGCCTTCTTGCAAGAGAAAAGATCCATCTGGGAGAAATATTGCACATGTTCACTGGGATAACTTCCAAAGATAATCTATAGGTAATTCACTTGTCTATTCATAAAGGGTTTTGGGGCACAGAGGACTTTGCATGTGACAGGGTCTTGGACACAGTGGTCAGTCTGTTCTCACACTTAAAGCCGATGGGAGGACACACAGCTGGACCATGGTGCTCACCAAAAGCTTGTGTTTTCCTCTGTTCCTTCACTCAAGGAACGCTGTTATTGCTCAGCCACAATGAACTTATAAAAGAACAGTTCTAGCTCTATCCACCAGTTCACACTAGTGTGCATATACGTGCATATGTATATAAATATATACACAGAAACCATTATGATATGCAAACCATAATTTTTTTTATTCACTTTTACATTGACAGTTTCTCCTTCCACTGTCCAGCCATGAATTGCATAACCGTGGATTTACTGTGAATTACTCAGCTTTTCAGCAATCTATGTTGAAAGACTGGCAAATTAATGGCAAATTATTGGCAAATATTGTGGAAAACAGCTTATTTTCTGTTTTATAGAAGTATTTAGATGGAGTTATTAAACACACAGGCCCCAGAGCCAACAATTCTAGCTCTATCACTAAAGGAAAAAGGTAACTTGAATGTGGTGTGGTGGTCAATAATATCACATTACTAGGCTTTTCTCCATGCAACACGCTAATACATCAGTATACATGCAAAGCAGTGTTAGTATCCCAGAAACTCTTATACTGTTTCTAAACTACAGGCCTATTGTTCATATGTTACTACCCAGTGGGCATAAAAGGCAAAAATGCCTTCCTTTTTTATGACTGTACTGAAATGTCACAAAGCCTCTACTCTTAAAAGTCTGTCTCAGGTATAAATGAGGGTCAGAGGAATACAACACTCCTACCCATTTGGTTAGAAAAAATACATTATCTAACAGTGGAAATGTGGCACTGTCTGTGCAGTACCAGCTAGAGGAAACCACAGCCAGAGTGTGATGCTTGTGCTGCTCTACTAAAGGCTCCTACAAGTGCTGATGCCAAGGATGAAATTGTCAGCAGTGAAAGTAAAGACCAAATTAGACAAATAATAAGTCTATCCTGAGGAAAATCATGGTGGTTGTCAGTCTGTTGACAACAGGTCAGACAGAACTGTTGAAAACAATTTCTGGTGAACAGTGGCCTTTGTAGAAACATAGTTTGTGAAGAATTTTCATTTATTTGTCTAAATTACCTTTATAACCATAAAACTGGAGGATTTAAGCTCAAGGGTGTTGTGGTTTAACCCCNAGGTGGAAGAAGGGATTAAGAAATTGTGCAAATGTTCTTAGGAAGCTCTTTGTCCCCAGACCTCTGTTTTCCTTTCCTTTGTATTCTGAAATGAAGCAGCATTTTCCAACAAAGTGTGCTTTATGCAGAGATCAAATTTTTCGTTAGTTCTGAAGCCAGCCATGAAGAGGCTGAAGTACTTAGCTTGCCAAGCAGTTTTTCAAGCAAAAGTTCTGCAGGTTATGTTATATACCAATGTTCATGTATGCAAATATTTATGCAGACATACTTCTTTCAAGATCATGCATTCACCAGCGTTTATATCTAAACAATGACATAGACACAGATGTTATATAAAGAAAAATTTGTGTACATAAGAATAAAAAAGCAACCTTTGGGAGGTTAAACATTTGGTTAGCTTTAGGGAAAATCTTAAAAGCAAGTATTTGTTCTTTTGTCCATGTACAAGAGACTTGAATATATTAGCCACTAACACGGCAATTTGTCACTGTATATAGAATTCTCGCTGCCCCCAATGGTAGTGACCAATATACCTGGAAAGTGCTTAATGGATCAGGTCACCAGGAAATCCTTTTATCTATATTGGCAGACTACTAATAGTGAACAGCTTCATTTTTCAGCAGCAGACAGAGATCCTTATGTACCAATAGAGAGAACAGAAGCTTGATGCTACTATTTTGTCCCATGTAAGCTAATGACATCAACGTATGTCTGAAAAAAATAGTAGTACTGATTTGGAGTGATTTAGAGTCTCCTCTCAAATGAGCAACATGACAGACAAAATGGATTGATATTCTTTCTGAAAGCAGCCATAAGGCAAAAAACCCAGCCCCCAAAGAAATAAAACCCCCCACCTCAGTACCAGTTGTAATAATAATAAAATAAAAGACTCCCTGTAATATCTATTTCCAACCTTGAGTAAAAAGAAGGTATTTTCTTTATATTTCTGCTCAGGCTTTAACTTAAAATTAAATTGGTAAAAAAATAATAATGCTCATCCTTTGTTATTGCATTATCCTTAAAGTCTTAGAAAATCCATATCACTTTAAAACATTAAAATGAGAGTTTTTTAAAAAGCAGATATACAAAATTATTTCAGCATCTGGTTTCTAATTGTTTTTTTTGCAAATATTATACACCTTATAATTTTTTTTTTTTACCTGATTAATACAAATATAGTATTCTTAGTAGTCAGAAATAAGAAAAGTTGGATCTCAGAAATACACTTGGGGAAAAAAAAACGCACCATTCCAAAATAAAGGTAACATCCAAATGCTGATATTCGTTGCTGGATGCCCCACAACTTGACTGTTCTGAGCACAGTGTACTGTTCTTACTCGTTGCCTGTCCAGTGAACTTCATATCTGTTTTTGTTGTCATCTTGTCCTGTCCCCTTCACAGATTGGGAGCTGTCTGTCGCACTGAAGTTTTTCCAGGTTGCTTATTCCCTACCCTCTTCCTCCGTTCTGCTGTCTTTTGCATTCTCCTGATAGCTCTCCACCTCACTCAGACCTGTCTGGTCATCGTTTATCTTGTGCAATCATTTAGGCAGCTGCTTTGTAAGTTTAAGTGCTACTCTCTCACTCAGGAGCATTTTGCATCATTTACAGTTGGGCAAATAGTAATCCAAGCTGAAGATCAGCAGAACCTAATTTTGCTCCACTACACACATATAGAACATGTTAAACCAAACTGAATTCACACTGGCTGTACAGCTTCTCGGTGAGAGCACTCAGGAGTTAACAGGGTCCAGCATGTCCACTCCATTTCATTCCTTTCACTTTGCCTCCTTCTTTTAATCTTCCTAAAAAATTAATAATTTATTTTTTACTAAAGAAGTACATTTCTGTGGAAATCCTTAATAAGTAATTTTGTCCAAAGTTATTTGGGCATTCATCCAATACATCTGGAGTATACCACAAAAATAGAATCTTTAAAAGACAACCCAAAAAACAACAGTAAATATATAACAGGTTTTTCACCTTAATATACAGCTCCCTCCTCCACTCTCTATGGAGTCACTTGGGCAATGCAAACTGTAGTTCAGGATCTGTTTTGGTCATCAGGATAGTGGAGGTGAGAATAATGAGGTTTGTGTCCATAACTGGTAGGATTCATTACAACAAAATAATTCTGCTTATAAAGGGTGCAGCTGTTATTTCCATATGAAAATTAAAAGGTAAATTAGACATTTAGCTTCAAGAAATTTTCATCCTTAGAATGAAATAGCCTTGTGGGAGAGCAAGGTGAGGAATGTAACCTTCAAAACAAAAGTTGATTGTGTCATGTGTTTGGGTTTTGGAAACTAGTCTTTTTATCTGCAGGAGGCTTGATGTGGTCTGTCATGGTCTTCCCAGCTTCCTCTGGTACATTCCAGACACATTCCCTGCTCAGCTTTCCTTTTGTTTTGAATAAAGCATAGCTAGGCTACTTGCTACCCTTTCACTTCTCCACATAAATGTTTTTGTATTACTCTGGATAAATTATATCACTAATTAAGAACTCTAAAATAATGTTGACCTCCCTACAAATAAATTGTGTGTAATATTAACATTTAGCTATCAGTCCTTCTAGGCTTGTGCTTTTGATCTAGCCAAAAAGATCAAAATGACTAGCCAAAAAGGAATGTACTTGAAGTCTTATTCAATCTAAATGTGTCGCCATAATCAACTTTACACTCTATTATTACTTGCAAAGTTTTGACTGATCTAAGCGTGTTTTCAACTATTGATTCATGTTTAATAACAGCCATATCAGGAAAACAGTCAAAGCTTTATTATTTTGTAGACTTTGCCCTTAAATCACTTGTATTAATCATGCTTGATGACTGAATATTCAATACTCATGATTTTCCTTTCCTTTTTCCCCTCCACCTCCTTCATTTCACACTTCTATAACTTCTTTGATCTCTTATTGTCAAGTCTAGAGCCAGAGCAAAAATCACTGAAGTCTCCTTTTGCCCTATTCATTTAAATGTCGAAGGATCAAACTGTCAGTATCTTCTGCAGAGTCTCTAGCACAGGAAAAATAACAGATATTTCTGGGTTTGATGCTGTACAAAGACAAGGGAAAGAAAAAGAATCACTCCTGTATAATTGGAATACTATATTTGTGCTTTCTCTTCATATCTCAGTATTCCATTAACATCTAACGGGTAAAATCAAATATATACGTCAATTGTATCATAATTATTTAGATTTTAATTAAATCCAGGACCTAAGTTTAGAAGAAATAGGTCTCAAAAGCCCACATCTCCAAAAGTGAGATGCTTTTGTATGTGACTATTGGTCCTTTTTCGTCCCAAGACTATTTGGGCCTGTTTGCTTTTTCACAGTATACAAAAATGGACAGAAATCTCACATGAAGGTTTTCTTCATTTTGCTTGCTACTGTTAGTGCTTCAAATATTGCCTTGGAACAGTAAAACACAACTGTTTTTAAAATAGTGAGTTTTGTCTCTGTGTGTCAAAGACAGGGAACACAGGGTTTAGCAGTTCTGGTCATAGCAGAATCTCAGGGAGAAATCTGCTCACTTTCAGCATTAGAAATGGAAGAAGTTACAGAAAAGGAGCTTCTATGTCTGAAATGATTCACCTGCCTCTAGCTTCTCTCTTTTCATTAAAAGTAAGAGCTGTCTTCCCTTTAATATGAGTGCCACTAGTTTCAGAGATCCTGCCAACCTCATAACTTCTGGTTCCCCTTCACTGTACTGGTGTTGAGCTGGAGAGTTTCACCTCTGTCATGGCATGGATGCAGTGGTGTCAAAACTCCTTGCAGTCAGCATATCCTCGGGTTACTCTTATTTTCTTGGGTAAGCAGGTGATACATCAGAAAATGTTTTGCACTGCTGCCTGAACCTGTTCTTCCAGGTATGGACTATTCGTCTATGAAAGTCATTGAATTTGTCTAAAGTAATAAGCTGTCCTACAAAATCAACACATTCAATACCAAGGAAATTGCACTTAAAAAGTGAATGGGATCTGTTAAATCATTTTTAAAATATTTCATCCACTATACATTTTTTTTAAGGAACGCTGTAGGAAGTTCAATATTCATTCAATGAACCTTAATGTTACTATGTTATGCAGAGCTGCAAGAGCCTGAGATGGCAACTCACTTAGTGGGGATCCTTTTGAAGAAACATTTCTCCCAGTAAAACCGTTATTCCAGCTGCCTTCTTGATTCATCTTAAATACTTTAAGACAGTTAATTAAAAGAAAAATGAAACTTGTATGTAGGAATATGACTTTAGAATAATATAAAAAAGTAATATTATCATTATTTGCATTCCTGAAAGTAAATATCTCAGTTCCAGCACTTGAGAGCAATAATTATTTCCATGAAATAAGGAAAGATAATATTTTACCCTCTCAATAGTTCAGTCAGTATTTATTGTGGGCTATAAATAATGAAGACAAATGACCTTCTTTGGAAATTTGGGGGGTTTTTTCCCCTTACATCGACTTCTTTAATCAGAAAGGGAAAAATACAGTCCTATCACTGAAATTATCCAAACAGTCAATGAGAGCGGAGATGGAGAGAAACACATCGTACCACAAACTGTCCCTGCGAAGGATGAACTTGTCTGTATTTAGAAATATTAGAAATGGGTGCGCAGGTATACGCCCAATTCTATGATCTGATAAACACACCCTCATTACAGAAGGGAAGGGTCCCCAATGTTTTACAACCTCAGCTACCAACCTGTCCTCAATCATTGCACTGTCTGTAATACTAGGTAACTTTCATATTTCTTCCAAGCTATTAAATATAGCATAGCACTACCAACAGAACCCAGCTGTAAATGCAACAGCTCAGTAATGACCCCTTGTTTATAGTTTCACCCTGTTAATTTCTACTCCATTCAATATATGCTATATTTCTATTAGATTACTACTGACATAGAAAGTATTTAATTTGATATGTCCACAATATCTGTCCCCTAGAGAACTTTCCTGCATTGTTAGAGTTAGAAATTCTGCTATTTCTTCACCTATTAAAGATTCCTTTTTTATTATTATTATTATTATGAGTTGTTTAAAGTTATTAACTTTCACTCTGCTGGTGATACATATTTTCTTATGTACTATAACTTTATCAGCTGAATTGCATTACTTTCCCCTCCTATCAGCATTTACAGTTTTCTTAGTTTTATAGCTGTTCCTTAACTAAATTTTGTTTTGTAACCAGTGAAATTGTAATTATGGGCTTATGATTTATGAGGCATCTAGTAAGATGTTTTGACACATTTCCTAATTATCAAACATATTTTTCTATTAAATTGCCTCTTTCATCTGCCTTTGGCTACTTTATCCCCACTTACTTGAACTAGCTCTTTATAGAAGATGTCTTCAGAATATTGATGGACACAAAGCTTCTGACTGAACCTCAAGACCCTCTGAGGTGTGATACAAAAACTCCCAAACTCGGAGCTGAATCTTCACCTTATTAAACCACATGAAGGTCCCACCTGCCAGATCTGCCAGAACTTGTGCAGGTGTGGCTCTGTTGGTGTGTAACATGATTCTTCTCCTGAGTTCAGCATACATTCAGAACCAGTTCCCTAAAGGATCACATTTCCAAGTCCTGACCGTAATTATGTCTTCTTTGTGTTTAAACCTTATAATACAGACCTGATGAGTCCATCACCTGAAAGATGATACAATGGCAGCCGTCAAGATCAACCCTTTTCCTACTTCAATCCTTTACAAAAATATACCAATACACTGAGTTCCTGTATCTTTTTATTGCCCACTCATAACAGAAACAGCAATTTTGCCTTCAAACCTTATAGCACGTCAACTAACCATAAGAGAAGATGGGATGAGTGGCTCAACAGACCCTGATCTTCTAAATCCCTGTAAGTACTTTTTGAGTTTCAAGAAAAAAACACTCTTTTTTTTGAAGTGACAGATGCCCTTAATAGAGCCTGAGACAAATGCTTGTCTCAGTAGATGGGGTGGTGCAGACCATACACAATATATTCCATTTTATGGAACTCGAGAACAGTTCCCTTAAAGCTACAAGGCACCAGCTTTCCCTGGAACCTTCCTCTTCCTAGCTTTACAGCTAAGCTTTACACAAGCAAACCGAACAGTAGCACCATGATCATCACGAAGTTCAACCCACTTCTTATTTCAGAGTGTCTGAAGAGAATACAATAGCTTGTATGATTTAAGATTAGGGAACTGAATCCTAATCCTAATCAAAGATGGTCAGGATCTTCTGAAGATCTGATAAACATGAAGTGACCTGCTGACTATCCTTAAGAGGTGAAGTGAGGGATACTAACCTCCAAATCACTCTCAGAACCACCCCAAACATCAGCAAAACCAGTCTCAGGAGAGGAAGTTTTCCAAACCCTGACCCAAATCCACCTCTCAGTCTTATGCGCTCAGAGGGAACCTCCACATCATACTCAAGAGCAGGTGTGGCTGTAACAAGTCAAACTCCTTCTTTTCAAGTTAACATGCTACCCAACATACCTAGGAGACAACTTCCAATATCCAAACCATGCCTCTACCCCTGTCTCCAGGGCACTGGCTGGTCCATCACATGAGAGGAAAACACGGCAGTCTTCAAAATCAACCCCCTTCACATCTTACTGGCTTCTGCAAAACATGCCACTGCCCTCAGGTCACACGGACCTTGACTCCAACCCTGCACTGAAGAGCATATTTCCATAGAGGGTGCAGAGTGAGGAG
>VZTL01037079.1:423-24376 GCA_013400535.1 Scopus umbretta
AAAAAAAAAAAAAGCAGTTCTTGGCTGGTCTAGATCCAGGAGGCTGACAGCCCTCCTCTTTGCTTGCAGCATATATTTGTGCATGCATTTCCTGTACAGCACAGCTTTGGATGCATCTTGGAGCAGAGATTTTAATGCATGAGACTTGGGTCTTCTGCTCTGTGCAGAATGCAAACAGTGTGATCTGGAGGCTGTAGCACACTAAGCTTTAATACTGTGAGTATTGCTGAAATCTTTGGAAAAGTAGAAACGTTGCAAACAGAAGAGAGCCTGTTTCTCTTAACACAGTTTCCCTTGGTTAAAAAAATGAGCTGATGTTCGCTGTTGTATGTGTGCATCTTCATCAGAACAGGCTAGGCGCAGGAGCACGTGCCTGCTTCCTTTTCCTGCCTTTGTCAACATGAGATTTGTGAGAAAGGCTGTGAGGATTTTGCAAGAACACCTAGGGAGGTGCTTCCCTGCCACCAGGGGAGTTCGTCCGGAGAAGTACCTGGGCAGTGTGCAGACCCTCATGCAGCAGCCCACCCAAACACAGGACTTTAAACAGGCAGCTTCTCGGAGGCGGCAGACTCTGCTAAAGCTCCTGACCCATGAGGCCGCCCCGGCTTTCAGACAAGTTTTACCTAGTGACTCTAGGAAGATAAACAGATTCAGAAGTAGGTAACTAGGGTAAATCTAATCCTTAGCGTGACTGTGCCCTGAAAATGACTTAAAACATCAGCAGACCTATTCCTTTGGCACATTTGGAGCAAGGCTTGCTATTTTTAGCTGTAGAAGCTGCAACAGCCTTTTACTCACATTAACCCCTTGTTAGCTGCAGCACGTTCCAGGTTGCATTTCCCAGGCACAGCATCAGTGTGGCTCCCTGGTGCCTGCTGCTGTTCCTGCTGCAGGCAGCGGGGGCTTGTGGTGGTTTTGATGACCAGCCCTGGTGGCTTTCAAGAGTCACCTTAGCAGTGGGTGCAGCAGGGAAGGGAGGGGGCATGGCTGAGCTGAGGCTGGATTAGCAGGCATGTCCAGAGACTGCAGCCGGTTGTGCTTCGGGGATGCTTTCCTGCGGCTGTCACTTCTCCAGCATTTCTTAGGAACATGGTCCTCATTCCTGGTGGCTTAGGTGAGTGCCACCAGGTCAGCCTTCTCCAACCCAGCTGCAGGAGGCAGCAGACCTGTAATTGCCTGTTTCCCTTCTCTGTGGCCCCAGTTGATTGTGGAGCAGCAAGATGAGCAGTTGGAGCTGGTCTCTGGCAGCATCGGGGTGCTGAAGAACATGTCCCAGCGCATTGGTGGGGAGCTGGAGGAACAAGCAGTGTAAGTGTGAGATGCAGTGCCGAAAACCCAGTATGGGGCTGCCTGCAACACAGCTCGTGGTCCTCACAGACGTATGTCTTCCCCTGTTAGGGCCTTGAATTTACTAGTCCCTCAGACAGCCTCTACTAGCTGGCCTTTGGTTTTAGTCAGTGGAAAGCATTCCTTACTGCAGCCTGCAAGGATCCAACCTAGTCTCATTCATTTGAAACCCTGCATTTAGGTCAGGCTTAGCTGCCAGTTTACCTTTCCTTCTTTCTCCTTTTTAAACACTCCCCCTAAGGCGCAGAGTTACGCTCCTTGGCTTCAGGCAGCCAGCAGTACTGAACAGATGAGGGAGGGAGGTGCTGTGCAATGGGGAGACTGGGCGCTTTCCTACTCCACAAGGTTTTGTGCTGCCCCTGGATGACTGCTTGACCTGTGAATTCTCAGCTCTGCCTTGCTGTCTGAAACATGCAGCACAGAGCTACTATTCATAGTTAAAGCTAAAAATACCCCTCACCCACGCAGAGGGTTAAAGGGTAGCTCACAAAGTAATTTGCATCCACCCATTTACATATAAATTAGATTTCTTTACTGGTGCATGTCCTTTGCAAACAAGTGCATAAAGTTTCAAGTTATGCAGGCTAACAGCTACTGCTTCCAGAGAGGCTTGAAGGGTTCGTGCCTAAAAACCTTCCTTGGCTGATAGAGACTGGAGGGCTATGTCCCTTGTGAAGTGATGTCGTCTTTGGCGGAAAGGAGGAACTTTAAACCCACCTCCTATATAAAGTCTTGCAGTGTGAGAGTGTTCTGCTCTCTTGGAAGCAGAAATAGTGTGGTGTCCATTTCCAGATCATCACGTTTCATCAGTGCTTGCTAGACAGCAGCAGCAAACTACTGCAATGAGTTTTTTACAACTCTTTCTTTTTCCTCACTGAATGAAGGTTTAACGACTGCCCTAGAACTCCAAATGAAGGAAGCTGTCCTTTGAAACATGTTAAGCTTTAAAGTCCCACTGGCTGGAGACAATTGTATTGGTACCTTGATTCTGGACATGCTTGTTTCTCTTCAGATGGGTTCTTGGCATCGACAAAGCATGGCTTCAGGAAGGCTTTCATTACAGTCTCTGTGTGGAGGAAGTAGAGGGGTAACTTCCATGCAGAGCTTAAAAAGCACCTTAAAAGCAATCGCAAGTCTCATTCCCACTTGATAAGTGACTGGAACAAGATTTCAGCTTCAACTGCAAGCCCTGCACAAGAAAAGAGATTTAAAGTCCAAGCTGGCACCTAGATCTATCTAACCAGTCTCTCTAGTCACAGATTATAAATGAGTCTTTGCTCTTAAAAGGAGGAAAAACCCCACTCCTCACCTTGCAGGGGTGCGCAGAGCTCATCTGTGAGCACACAGGGGGGACCAGTCTGACAGGAGTCCCAAATAACTTCCCACTTTCCACCAAAGCAGAGCTGCTGCTTCAGCAGGTTTCCCCCCCCTGCCTTGGGTACTTTCAGAAGACCAGGCCACATTGCATTTCTCTCCCAAAGTGTGATCCGTGTGTGTGAGCGCACTGAGAAATCCTGATGGGATGCGCTGCTTGCTGATGAGTGCCGTGCTTCTCTGTCCCCAGGATGCTGGATGACTTCTCCCATGAGTTAGACAGCACTCAGTCACGGCTTGATAACGTCATGAAGAAGCTTGCCAAAGTGTCTCACATGACGAGCGGTAGGTCCTGGGAAGTGGGATCCAGTCCTGGAAAGGGAGAGACAAGCCCTCTGCTCTTCAGGCTGGGACGCCACATCCCACCCTCTGACAGCTATCCCAGACCCGAGCAGAGGGGAGGGAGCAGCCCTTGGTGCTTGAAAGCAGGGGAAGGCTTCCAAGCCCTGCAGCTGCTCCTGCCCAGACAGTGCTCTGCAGCTTTGCCTTTGTTTTATTCACAGATGCCTTTCTATTTATGCTGCTGCTGCTGTAGTGGGAAAATCCCCCTCTAGCTGGTAGGAGGGGAAGCTCTGCAGCTTCCTGCTCTGCTGCAGTTTCCCAGGCTGCCTGTGGAGCAAAAGCTTTTAAGGTGCCATAAAACACTTGCCACCACACGTGGCTTCTCCCGTACCAAACGCTTGCCTGCGGCAAGCCCCTTCCCAAATCCCACCTGCCCTTGGGCTGCTGGTGCCTGTTGGCCCGCAGGCTTGTTGTCGGTCAGATACACCTCTCAGCTGGCGGAGGAGAGAGGCGATTTCTGTGCCGCCACTGAGGGGGGAAGGCTGAACCCATGAGAAAAGTCCTTATAAGGCTGTGCCTGAAGCTGGTGGGCTGGTGGGGCGCCACGGGCAGAGCAAACAGGAAGCCCGGCGTGCCTGCTGGGAAGTCCCGCCGCCGGCTTGCCGCTCTGAGCGCTGGCGATGAGCCCGACAGTCGCCTCCTCCGTTACCCCTCTCCCGTGGGTGGCTCGGGTAGCTTGCGGAGGCAGCAGCGAGTTGGGAGGAGAAGTGTTCCTGCTCTGCGGGATTAAGCTGGCCGGGGGATTTATGAGGTGGTGGAAATACGGCCCTAGAGAGACCATCTGAGTGCTGACAGTGCACGTACTTTGGATCACCAGTAGCCCACTGGCAGCACAACTGCATAGCAAACTTTGCATATCTCCCCTTTCCTCTGGGAAAAAACACTTTGAACATCGCAGAGTGCTTCTGAGAGTTGAGAAAGAGCATTTCTGCTGTCCCTGGCGTGGCACGTGCTGGGGCTGACCAAGAGGGCTCTTCCCGGGGCAGCTGCTGTGCCTCGGGGGTGGCAGCAGCCCTCTCCCCTCGGCTGCACCAGCGGCTCACAGGGGCTTTCTCGCTGCCATCTTGGAGATGGCCATGGACAGATAGCAGCTCTCGGAGGCAATGCAGGATTGAGCTTCTGCAGAGCGTGCATGGGGGCCAGCCAGGTGTAAAGCTGTCCCGGGGAGACCTCATTCCTGGCACTTTCCTAAGGGGAGCTGCCACAAGCTCTTCCTGGCAGAGCTCTTTTGAGCACCTTTCACTGGCCCCCTTCTTGTTCCTCTAGCAAACAGGTTACTCCACAAATAAGCAGCAACACACAGCTGCTCGCTCTCTGCTTGTTCCTCCCAAATGCTTTTGAACCGTCTTATCAAATCTGTTTGAACTTGGTTGGGGAGAAGCCTCAAAATTCCCACAGCTGTCCCCAAAAACGGAGGTATCCTGGAAGAGAAATGCTGTTGCCCTGTGGGCTGCAGTGGGGCATGCTGACAAAGGAGCTGCTGCTTTTTATGGCTTCTTTAAGCTTAAATTGGGCTCCTAACAGTACAGCGAAGTAAAGCCCCCCCCCGATTTTCCTTCCCTGTTAAAGCAGGAAGATTGACGCTTCCTTTTCCTTCCAGATCGACGGCAGTGGTGTGCAATTATCGTCCTCTTCGTCATCTTGCTGGTGGTGCTCATCCTGTTTTTCGTCCTGTGATGGACTGAACTTCCCCGGACGCCCCCTCCCCGCCCCCTCCCCCCCGTAGCACGGGGAAATGAAACTCTTACTGTTTCCGTCCGCCCACAGAGATCCCTGGCAAGAAAACCCATACCCAGCTCTCACCGTGCTCCTCCAAGGACCGCGGCTTGGCTCTGCCGGTGTCTCACCTGGCCCCGGGGAGAGGGGGTGGAGGACTGGAGCTGCCTCCTTTCCCGGTACAGTGCAATCTGGACCTGGGCTCCAGGTCTGGACCTAGGCAGCTGGAAGGGGGCTTTGACCCCTGCGCTTCCACCCCGTGCAGGTAGGAGCCGGTTGCAGCGGTCCCAAGCCGCCCGCGGTCGGATGCAGACACAGAGCAGCGAGCCCTGGGGAAGATGGGCCGGGGGGGAGGGGAGGAATTAATTAATTCACTGAGCATTACAAACCACATCGCCAGCCCGCGGGTGCTTGCCAGCCAAGGAGCGGCGGCGTGAAACCCCACGCAGCCGCGGTGAGGGAGGGGAGCTCTGGCCGAACTCCTCCTGCCCCACGCTGCCTTCCTCCCACGGGCCGGCTCCGTGCCGCCGGCTTATTGCCGGGGTACTACCGGTGAGTCTGCAGCAGAGCATTCGCATCCCCCTTGGCAGAAGCTTACATGCAGGTGAGCCGTAGGGTGTAGCATCTTGCCGTTGGCTGGCCGGGCGCAATTGGAAGCCCCGGAGCTTTAAACTTGGGTTGATGCAGGCTGGAAGCTGGCAAACAACCGTTAGCAGGAGAGTGAGTTTCTTACAGCTTTTAAAATTGCCTCCTTTGTTATACAAGCCTCTAAAGCTCATCGACTGATGCTTTCTTTGCCCTTGTATAACTGAGTAACTGCTTCTGTTTAACAGCTGCTTCCCTTTGGCAAGTGATTTGTCAGGTCTAAAATAACTTATTTTTTTTAAGGAAAAAAAAAAAAAAACCTTTAAACATTTTTTTGATGACCGTTTGAGCCACATTCTCTCCGCAGGTGCACGACGTGCATTATCAGGGGAATGGGGCTCAGTTATGTATTTTAAGTGCATATGAACTTGTAAATAGGATGTCTTAGTTTTTCCCAACTGCTATTTTTTTGGACACCGCTGTTGTAAGCAACAAAAAGGCAGAGGTTCAAAGCTAGGTTACGTTTCTGTATTACTTCCCAGTCCTTTTGTTACCTTTAAGTTGTTTGTCACTGGAGTTGTCTCAGCAGCGACGGAGAGCCTAGTTGTCTCCCTCGTACAGTGAATTAGGATTTAGCCAGGTGGTCGATACCAAAATGTGGTGAAGAAAGCTCACCCTGCCAGTATCGCTGGGGAGAAAGGCAGACGGGGGTTTCGTGCTGCAGACACCTATTGCAGGAAACGGGGTGACTCTCGAGGAAAGCAAAAATGATTTCGTACTAAAGTCTGCTCCCGTATTTAAGTTGCAAACACCAAAAGACTCGGGGCAGGCTGGCTTACGCCTCCCACCTGGGTCTCACGTGGGGCTGGGGGAAGAATTGGTGCTGACACTGACTTCTGAAATTGCAAATCGCTCCCTGAAAATCATCCTGCCCGAGCAGAGAGCTCCCCACCGGACAGCTTTACCTCCGGGATGCTTAGCCCGGACTGAACACCTCCCCACCGGGTTTGTGGCTGCCTTCAAGCGGCTGCGTGACCTCCCCATCCCTCTGCAGGCGCTGGGCGCTGACAGCTGGCAGCTCCGTGCCTTCCGCAGCCGGGCACCGGACAGGGGGGCAAGACCGAGCTGCCCTGCCGTGCCTGGGCGGGTGCTCTTGTCATTAACGCACACGTGCCCTTAGCACCACCCCGCACTAATTATTTCAGCAGTTGCTCTTCATCCTTGCAGAGCACCTTGTTGCTTTTCGTTACGCTGCAAGAAATACGCGGCGTCTCTTTTCCAAGGCTGGCTATCGCAGTGTCTGCGCGGCTCCTTGGGCTTAATACCTCTCCAAGAGCAGGTTCCCAGGAGCGCGAGTCCGACTGGGGAGCAGGGCTCACCGTTGGCTGGTATTTGCACTCCTCTGATCCCTGCGTTATTTTCGGTGTGGTGGTCCATCCTCCGGGAACAATCCCCAGCGTTCCCTGCAGGACTGCTCCTTCGTTAGCCTGGCGTACTGCCGGAGGGTGGCCCAGCTGCTGGCATCACCGCAAACCACCAGGCTGTCTTCGGTCCCTTCTCTTGTGTACATTTGCTTTTTCTGTTGTTGGTGGTGCCCCTCCCTTTAACACTAAATAAATCCAGTGCTGCTCTGCCACGCTGGGCAGCAGCAGAGATCACCGGTCGTTCTCGCAGTGACCCTTGCTCGGGGACCAGCGGGGGTTTCTCTTGGAACCAGGCAGCAGGAAAAACTCCCGCCAGCATCTGCCAGGTATCGCCCTCCTGGCTTTTAAGGCATAAGCAGCAGCTGCGGTTTCTGGGGTCCCCTCTGCGCTCTGGGCGTGAGGGCACCACCATGCAGAGGGCAGCCGTTGCTGCCGGTGCCGCCTCCGCTTGCCAGCCTCGGCGCCTGCTGGAGAGACTTGTCCCTGTGCAGCCACCCTGGCGCCACGACACAAATTTCCCTTTCTGTGGCTACAAAAAAGAAAACCCCAAAACCAGCAGCAGGAGCACAGACCCCTCTGTGATTAGTTGGGGATGGTTGCAGGTGCGGCCTCACCACTGTCCCAGCAGTACTCGCAGGAAGAAGGGAGCAGCCCTGTCACCCCTTGCTCCCCCCCCAGCCCACCGTGCCGCTCACTGTAGCGGGGAATGGGGCTTGTTCTGCTCTTTGAGGAACGCTGCAGGCAGCTGAGCCCCCCGACTGCCTGCCCAGGGCCCCCCCAGCACCACAACATGGTCAGGAGGTGGCCGGTGGAGCGACTGGGCCATGGGAAACCAGGCAGCCGAGACGCTGAGCTCATCCGGACACCTGCCCCCAAAGCGCAGGCTGCCTGGGGATGGCACCAGGGAGAGCCCCCCCGGCACAGCCCTCTGTGGCGCACAGGAGGCCCCCCCGCGCCCTGTCCCCATTTCCCCACCCCACAGACCAAACGGGTCCTCGGGCCCCGAAGAGCTCCTCCTGCCCTCGGCCGACAGCGCGCCAGCTCTGCCTGTCCCAAGACTGTGCGCCGTGCCACCCGGCAGCCAGGAGATGCCACCCACCGCGGTTACACCGGCCCCGGGGGGCTCATCCCCACGTGAAGGCACCCCGCACCCTCCCCAGCACCCAGACCCACCCCTGGCTCCTGCATCCACCAGCAGCCCCGTGACCCCGGTGCTGGGGCACGTCCTGACCCCCTGGCCAAGTGTCACCCCCCCCAGCCCCTCTGTGCCACCCACAAGCCAAGAGCACCATGTTTCATGATTACTACTTTCTTTCCCCCCCTCCCCTCAATTTGAAATAATTTAAAAGAAATCCACCAGCCCACGGGTGCAGGTTTCCAGCGGTGGCAGGGAACCCTGCATCTCCTGGGGAATGCAGGGACAGGGCGTTCCCATGCTGCCCACCCCGGTGCCCAGCAGGATGGACCCACCCTGGCTCAATGGCAGGGCTGGGCTGTCCCCTTGTCCCCACACTTGGGGCAGCACCTGGAGACATTGGACACCGTCTGTGAGGTCCTTGGTCCTGCTGTACCTCCCCAGGGTCCGGGAAACCCTCCTGCCCCAACCGCAGCAGGGAGCCAAGTATTGCACCGGAGCACAGCAGTCCTGGCACCGCGGGGCACCTTGGTCCTCGCCATGCTGTCCTGCAGCATCCCAGGACATCGGCGGGACATCATCCTCCTCCCACCGGCCTTTCCGGGAGCCGTGCCGGGGCTACCGGGGTGGCGGGCGGTGCCTGAGCACACGGAGGGACAGGGTGTCTGCCCGGAGCAGCAGCTCACGGATGCGGGCCAGCCCCAGCCCCGAGACGGCCGCCCCGTTGACCTGCAGGATCTCGTCTCCCACACCCAGGAGCCCCGCGTACAGCTTGGCCGTGCCGGCGTCCGCCATCTCCTGCACGTAGACACCTGCGGAGAGGGACAGGGGCGGGTGAGCCCGTCACCCTGCACCCCATGGCCAGGGCTGTGCCCCCTGGGGGTGCCCAGGGGCTGTACACTGGGCCCATGCACAGCAACGAATTCACTATGAACAGCCTTTGGGACGGGCTGCGTGTCCCAAGCCATGGGCTGATGGACACATGGGAGTGTGTGTGGCCAAAGCCACACATGGCAGCATCCACCCATCTACCGTCACCCCTTTGGGCCTCAGCAGCGGTGGAGCAGCCCCCTCCACCCATCCCCAAGCTTGCTCCTGGGGAGGGCCAAGAGCCACCATGGAGGGGCTGTGCTGCGCCGCCCCTGAGGTTCGTGTGATGCTTTGGGCCGACCCCACTGTACCTGTGTCAGGCCGGCCGTGCCCGGAGGTGACACAAAACCCAAAGGCGCCGTGCGGGGGTCGCTGCAGCTCCAGCTGGCTGGTACCGTCTGGGAAGACCTCCACCACGCGCCCCACTGCGCGCAGCCGGCCAGGCGCCCCGATGTCCTCCACGCTGAGTGAGCGCCGTGGCCCTGAGCCCCCCTTCCTGCGGGGAGAGGGGGAGATGGGATGAGTGGGGATCCTGGGAAGCTGCTAGGGACCAGGTGATGGGGCCCTTGGCTTGCACCAAGCCACCACTTCTGGCTGAGCACCCCAAAACAGCCTTCCCAGGCATGGCAGGGACATGCGGGAACCTGCCCTACCTGTCAGCCGTGGTCTGGGGCAGGAGGTAGGCACTGGCACGGGGTGTCTTGCCCAGGAGGGCATGCAGGCTCTGGACGGAGGCAGCTTTTCGGGGCTGGCAGAAAGGTGATGGTGACACCTGGGGAAAAACACCTGACTGAGATGGGGATCCCTGTGAACACCAGGCAGCCCCGCAGCCCTTCACCTGCCAATATGCCCAGGGAGTGGGGGGGATGGGGGCATCCCACACTCCCTGTCCCCCCACCGGAGCCCTCCCCTAACCACTGCTGGGGAGGCATAAGCCGGTGTTCCCTGCTCCAGGCCAGGACACCCACCCCAGAAGCAGGGTTTCTTGGGAAGGCACCTCACTGCTCAACTGGCTGGGACACACAAGCCATGACCCCGAACCAAATTACCCCAGCTCCCTTCCCCAAATCTGCTCTTCCACTGCCCTCCCCCACTCAGCTCCGGGCTTTTCAAACCCAGCAGGTTTGGGATGGCACATATCCCCACACCCTCCTGGGACTGCTGGGTCTATAAAGCGATGCTCAGGAATGCTTCACCCCAGCCCAGTACCCCTCCTCTTGCAGGACCCCCCCTCATCCACCCTACAGACACCCCCCTGCAGGGGGGGACATTCTGGCTCACCAGCCGCAGGGACTGCAGGGAGGGTGACTTCTTCATGCCAGGGACATCCGGGGGGGTGCCACCGGGGGCCGGGAGCTGCTCCATGCTGTAGCAGCGGAAGCGGCCCAGGCGCTGCTTGGTGCTCTGGCTCAGGCTGCACAGGAGCTTTTTCAGCCCTGACGCTGAAGCGCTGCTGCCCTTGCGGCTCACTGGTCGTCCTGGCTCCCTGGGTGGAGAGGGATGATGGTCAGCCACCGTGTGCCTGGCAGGGAGCCTGGCTGGCAGCTGCCTTGGGGCTGGGGGTGCACCCTGCACCCACTTCCACAGCCTTGAGAGCCGCAGCACAGTGAGATCGGGGTGCAGCCAGCTCCCCGCAGCAGTAACCCAACATGCACAAGGGATGGCTTCCTGAGCCAAGGAGACCTGAAGAGCTCCCTACCCATTTTCCCCACAATTTGAGGGGTTTAACACCTTTCAGAGCTCCCCCAAGGTCTGCCTGAAGGGATCATATCCTGCCAAGGGACTTGAAAAACCCAGTGCCGCCCCCATACCCTCCTGCCAGGCTAAGCCATGCTGCACCTGGGCGCAGGCCCAGCAGGTTTGTTTGGCAAGCCCCAAGGCAGCCCCTCTTTAGCAGCCGAGCATCCCCAAAAGGGAAGATCTGGCACTAAGCGAACCCCCTCCAAGGCCGCCTGCTGCCGCATCGCTGCAACACCCTGTGCAGACCCAGATGCGGGTTCAACCGCAGCTCCCCCAAGCCCACCTGAACACACACACACGCAAAACTGCCAGCCCCGCATTGAGGTTTCCAGTGCCAAGAGCACAGTCCCACCGGGAAGCCTTGGGACGCTCAGCTTGGCAGCGTCCTGCTGTGCTGAGGAGGGATGCTCAGGGACACAGCACCCGCTGTGCGGTGCAGGATGCCGGCAGCCCCTCGCTCTCACTCACCCTTGCGCTGCGCTCCCGGCTGGGTGCCACCGCTGCTGCTGCGCTCCTGGCATCCCAGCATCTTCCCCAGGGGGATGAGTGGCCTCCTGGGGCACGGGGGCTGCTGGGCCAGCAGCGGGCTGTGACGGTGCCCCTGTAACCGCAGTGAGACAGTCACATCCCTGCCTCGTTGGGACCCCCCAGCCACCCCTGCACGCAGCTCTCTTACCTCTGCCTGTCCCTAGGGGGTCCTGCCTATCCTGCCCACGGGTGTTGTTGCAGTTGTTGGTTGACAAGGCACGGAGAGGGCTCCCCGGGAGCCACCTGGGGCTGCAGTGACCCCGCTGCTCCCCCGGCCCCACCGTGTCCCCAGACTGGGGCGGTGCAGCGCTCCCGCCATCGGGCTCCGGGCCCCGGGCTCCTTGGCTCGATGCCCGGCGGCTGCCACCGGAGAAGAGGGCTTTCCTGCAAGGCACCTGGGAGCAGGCCTTTTTGGTGGTGGGGGGAGCAGGGAGGTGGGGGCCCGGCATTGTGGTGCCAGCCCCTGGCTGCGAGGAGGGGTCTGGGGGTTCACTGGGCTGCTGCGGGGGATGAGCGGTGTTTCCCATCCCCTCGCTGCTCCTCGGGTGCCGGCGAGGGTCCCCCTCCTCCCGGCTGCCAGCTCTCCCTGGCAGTGGGGGGCAAACAGCCCTGGGTCGGCTTGCGGTGCCGCCTGAGCCCCCGTCCCCTGCGCGGGGGCCACTGCCAGCCACGCACGTCTCCTTCTCAGCCCTCGCCTCTGGCTGCGGGGCAGCACGGGGTACCCTGTGCCCGCGAGCCCGAGGGTCCCGGTGCCCCCGTGGGTGGGGGCTGCGGGGTCCTGCCTCCTCGCTGTCTGTCCGGCAGCCATCGGAGGTGTCGGTGCTTTCCAGGGCTGAGTCCACCTCGTCGATGTAGGTGACATCCCCGATGTACGTCTCCTTGATCTTCTCAGTGTGGATGCGCTGTCGGGAGGGAAGGATCCACAGCGGGGACCCCCGGGGGCCAAGAGCCCTAGTTTTGGGCTCTGGCTGGGCAGCACTCTGCCCCCCACTGTCCCCTGGGATGCTTTCTTGTGCTGCAGGGCTGCTTTCAACCGTGTCGGTTGCTGCTGGCGAATCCACGCCCCGACCAGCGGTGGCACCAAGGAAGGAGCCACAGGCGCTGCACTTGCCCCCGGCCACGAGGTCGCCACTCCAGGCTTTGGGCTGGCCGGCCCTGTCCGCTGGCTGCCCGCCACTGGCTGGCTCCAGCGAGGAGAGCGCCGAGCCCAGCGCCCGCCTGTGTCGCAGCTGCAACCGCTCCAGGTACCGCACCTCGGCGTCGCGGGCGGACTCGTCCTCGAAGCGGACACGGGACGGGGAGGGTCCCCGGGGCCGCCGCGGCAGCCCGCAGCTCGACTCCCCGCTCGACGAGTCGCTCAGGCTCCCACCGTCCCGCTGGGCGACGCTTGGCCTCCCGCTGGGCTCCCTGGTGTGGGGACAGACAGATGGACAGATGCAAGGGCGGTCTAGTTCCTTAAGGTGGGAGGGGGCAAATCTAGCGCAGGAGCTGCGGGACGGGCAGGAGGGAAGTCCACCTGATGCTCCATGCAGCCCCACTGCCCTCCAGCCTGCTGCCTGGGCTGCCCAAAGCTGGAACGGTGAGAGGCTGCGGCAATGCCCTGCTGCCACGGCCCCACCTCCATCACCTTTCCCCTGCACCGAGGTGTGTGGTTAATCAGTCCGGGAACACCGAGTGGCACATGACCTGGCACACACGGCGACCCACGGCTTTGGTACAGCCTTCTAGCACCACGTCTCCTCTGGGGAGCACTCCCCATCAGCTGGGAAACACAATCCTCCCAGCCAGCCGGGAGCACACCGTTAATTCCTCCACATTGTCATAAACCACAGTTAAACATCCCCCCAAATATTATCCTGCAGAGACTTCACACGTGCCCGGGCAGAGGGATGCTCCTGCGAGCAGTTGCTCACGCAAGGGTACAAGGCTGCGTGCAGCAGGTCAGACCCTGGCTCTGCACACATGGGTGCACGCTCTGCGCACCCATGTACGCTTTGCACGCACACTTCCATGCTTTGCACACACATGCACGCTCTGCACATGCACCAAAGCTAGATGCAGCCCGCCCCCCCCCCCCCCCCCCGCCCCGAGAGCACCAAGGCAGCGGCGGAGGGGCGGCAGGATGCAGCCCGCGGGGCTGGCACTGACCTGGGGCGCAGGGCAGCGGGGAGGAGGAGGATGTCGTGGCTGGCGCGCAGCGGGTTCGTCCGAGCCTTCATGCGGGCGCGCTGCAGCAGCTGCTTGGCCTGCTCGTGCCGCGGGCTCAGCTCGAGCTGCTGCCTGGGGACAAAGGCCCTGCGGCCCCGCAGCGGGGAGGCGGATTAGGAAAAAATAACAGGGATTAGACGTGGTTTAACAGTGACGATGAGGCTGCTCTGCCCAGAGAAAGTGGGGCCCAGCCTCCATTCACGGGTGGGCAGGTTGCTGTGCTGGGGGGCAGCCAGGCCAGAGCCCCTGTACCTCCTGGTGCCAGGCAGGAGGAGGGGGGTTGCACCCTGCACCAGTGGTACTCTGGGGGGAGGCTCAGCACCCACACAGCTCGGGGACCAGCTCAGCCGAGGCAGCGCTTTGCACCGCGGGCATCCCAGAGGTGGATGGGGAAACTGAGGCAGACGCTGCCTTGGATCCCCACCGGTGTAAATCCCGCAGCGATGTGAACGCAGGTAGGTTTGGGATGACCCCCTGACCCGGCCGCCTTCCCTTGCTTGCAGGGGGTGTCTTCCCTCGCACCCTTCAGCTCCCCCTGCCCAGCTGGCTGCAGGGTGGGGGATCTGTCAGCTATGGGAGGGTACAGCCCTGCTCCAGCACTGCCTTCCCTGTTGGCCATGGCCCTAATCCCCCTGATTAAAATAATCAGCTCAGGCAGTCACTTCGGGGAGCCTGGCCTTAACCTCTTCACGGCAAGAGGGTGGGCGCACACCGGCCCCCAGGAAAACCCCTGGTATAGCACCATGGGGGCTCCAGGCTTCCCCCCAGGTTTTGGCTGCCCCAGCTCGTGGGGAGCACGGCATCCCTGGCTCTGCCTTGCACCCGGCTGCCACCGATCAACCCCAGCCACCAGAGAGGAGCAGAACCAGTAACCACAATACAGGGGGGTCTTCCCCACTCACTTGCTTCCCCCATACAGCCCCTGGCCCCCCAGCCCGCACGCTGCCACCCAGCTCACCTGCCCATCCTGCCCCCATATTTTTAGTCTGTACCTCTAAGGTTTATCATTAGTCCAACAAGATTACACATGCCTGCCGCCTCGATCCTCTTACGCACCTGGCGCAAATTTCTGTCCTGTCCTCTTCCCCAGCTCCCTTCCCGCCCTGGGCTCCTGGCAGGGATCCCCGTGCCCAAACACCACAGAGACACCCGGCTCGGCCTCACCCTCCTGCCCCTCTCACACCAAAGCATCGCCGGAGCCCCTCCGCACTCCCTGCACCGGCTCCCACGCTGGGGGGCTGCCCTGCAGCCCTCCCCCGGAGCCCTGCCGAGCCTCAGCGCTGCTTTGTGGGGTGCATTTAAAATGGAAGACTGGGGAGAGGGAAAGAGGGAAACGTCTGTCTCTGCCACACTGGGACTGACCTACCTGCAGCCCTCAGCGTCCTGCAGCGAGACCCCCGAGTCCCAGTCCCCATCACTCGCTGGCATCTCTGAAACGCAGGACAGGGAAAGGCATCAGCCTGGCTGGACTGCGGCCCCTGTCCCCCTCGATAGCGCCCCCCGTACCTGCAGACCCCCAGTTCAGCCCCTTTTTGGGGCTAATTCCCTACAGGGCGTCCCAGCTGCTCAGCTCCGGAGAGAACCCAGAGGAGCAGGATGTAGGGTAACACCCACCCGGCATGGGGTGCGCCTGTGGGGATGGGAAGCGCGGGGTTATTAGGGCAGATCCTTTTGAAGGAGAAATTAATTCCCTTCTCTGGTGCCAGCTTGCAAAGGGAAGATGATGCTCACAGACCTCAAGTGACCCAGAAACTGGGTTTCTTGTTCTTGCTTTTAGCAGCAAAATTCCTCACCAGGATGCCAGAGGGTACCAGCAGCACCTGGAACACCCCGGTGAAGTAGCACCCCATTTTGTTTGTGGGCATCTCCTACAGCTGCCGGTGAAGGGGTGCAGCACCCGCAGGGGGACAGGGCAGCCCCGAGGTGTGAACCAGCACAAAGCTGCGCCCGCAGAGCGGGAGGCTGGAGGACGGCACCAAGGACCCCCCTTCACCCCAAAGCTTTTCTTTCCTGCTCCCCCTGGCTCTACCAAAGCAGCCACCACCTGCCCGAAACACTCACCGGCCACGGCGAGGCCCAGCACCTCCTGCAGCAGCCGCCGGTTCCTCTCCACCCGCTCAGCCAGCGAGAGCCTCTCCCAGCCCTCCGCCGTGGTGGGGGAAGCAGAGGGACCCCCCTGGTCCCGCGGTGGGGTTTGTGCCTCTTCTTCCAGGGGGGGTGTCTCATGGGGGGAGGCAGAGCCCTGGGACCTGCCGCCCTCATCCTGGGGGAGCTCGGTGCCTCCCGCCACATCTCCCCTGGGTGCTGGTACCCGCCAGAGCCCCGGGGTGCCAGTGCGGGGTGCCGGGGGGCTGCTGGCCACAGGTTCCCCACTGTCCAGCAGCCCATCCGTCAGGTAGGTGCGGAGCTGAGCCCGTGGCTCCACTGCTGCCACATCCATCCCCGGCTTCCCCCGCCGGGGCCGGGGCTTCTTGGGTGAGGGGCGCTCGGCAGCGGCCACAGGGGTCCCCGGCCGGCCAGCCCCCCGCTTCTCCTTCAGCGCCTTCACCTTGCTCTCCAGGATGGTGTGGGGGCCGTGGGCGGCCTCAGGATGCTCTGGAGAGGTGGGGGCCTGGCCGTGCTCCTTGGGGGGCCACGGCGCCCGCCACATCTCAGCAGGAGAGCCCCCCTCCATGCGCCCTGTGGGGAGAAAACTCAGAGGAGGGTGGGCAAGCCCCCACGCTGCCCTCGCCCTCCTCCTCCCCAGCACCCACCTTAGTACCTCCTGCAAAGAGCGTCACCCATGCCTGCCCAAGGCTCTGTGGCCAGCAGCAGCGGGGATGCCCATGCCCAGGGTCCCCACCAAAGCGGCAAAGGCATGCGATGCCACTACGGTGCACAGCCTGGCGGCGAAGGGGACAGGGACGTGGCACAGCACGAGGTCACCCACCCACAGCACTGACACCATACCAGCGTCACCCCGGAGCAGGGGGAATGGGGCAGCAGTGGCTCCCCGACGCAGGCGGCCAGGCACTGAGCCTGCCCGTGCTGTTTCGGGTGCCTTGGGGTACCCAGCAATGTGCCCCAGAGGGAACCGGCACTCTCTGAGCCAAATCAGGGCCTCAAAAATTCCCCAGAAATCCCGCACGGATGCAACTCGCCGAAAGTGCCACCGGACACCAGCCCCCTGCTCCACCCCAGCCCCCAGGGTCACACGTGTCACCCATCCTGCACCGGCCCCATGGTTCCAGTGGCACCCGGGTGCCGCTGCCCCCCTGCACCTCGCTGGGAGCATCCCGTCCCCACTGGTACCCCCAGAGGAGCCTCCCCCATGGCCAAGGCTGCAGGAGCATCCCCGCAGCGCCCACCCCAGGCCCCATCACCCCCCCGGGTCACTGCAGCCCCTCGCTGCCCTGGGGCAGAGCTGTGGGCGGAAGGCGAGGGCTGTCCTTACCCCCGGAGCAGCATCAGGAGAGGGCTGGGAAGAGGGAGAAGAAAGCGGAAGAAGGGAAGGAAGCAGGGGAGGGGAAAAAAAAAATTAAAAAAAAAAAGAGGACAAACCAGCAAATCCCAGCCCCTTCAGCAGAGCCAGAGCTCAGCTGCTTGGCTGGGCTGTGGGGCCACGGCCAGCCCTGCCTCCCGCCCGGGCCTCCTCTTCCTCCTCCTCTGAGCTCCCCCGAAGCACACACCCCACGCCGGGGCACCTGGCCAAATCCTGCACCGACCCCGAAGCCGAACCGCAATGGCTGTGGGTCCTCCAAAGGACGATGTCACTACGGCCATGCACGGAGGGATGGACGGGACGCCACGGGAAAGGGGAATCCAACACCCTGCGCCGGGACGGAGGGAAGCCCAGCTGCCTTGGCCGGCTCTCAGGAATGTCCTTTGTCTGGGCTGCGGGTTTGGGAGGCGAGCAGGCAGTGAAGCCAGCCCACCTCCCTGGGCCTGCCAGGGGGAGCACCTCACCCCGGGGTGCTGGAGGGGTCTGGCCCACACCAGTGGCTGGGGCTTCAGGAGGGCAAAAAGGATGGAGAGGGTGGTCCCACCAGGGTGGGGGGGTTTCTTTAACAGCCTTCAGACCGGCACCAAAGCCTGACAGCTTTAGGCACCCTCCTGCAAGCATCACATTTGTAGACATACTAAATTTTCCTGCTTTCCCAGAGGCCGAATCCTGCCTGAACCCCCACAGCAAGCCAAGGCCAACAGCTCCAGACTGAGCATCTTCAGGTGGGAGGACGGTAGGAGCCGGGGAAGCTGAGCTTGGTATGTCCATGGATCATCATCCCTAAAACCAGCGTGCAACATGCACCCTGCAGAGCCACCCACACCGAAAATCCATCCCCTGCCCTCCTCCCCCAAGAAAACCACAAAACTCATCACGCAGGAGGAGGGATCCGGGTGGGCAACCGCTCACCTGGAGGCACCGGGGCCGCCGTCCCCGGGGGGCAGGATGGGTGCTGTGGGGTCCATGGGCATCCCAGCTCCACTCCGGCCACCGCTTTAAGCTGCAGCTTTTGATATTCGTGATTGGTTTCATAATCCCGATCAAAAGGAAGTCACCAGGATTATGAAATTGTTTTAATCCTCTCGGAACCGGCCACGCTGGCCCCTGCCAGCATGAGCAGCAAGAAATCACTTTTATCTTCTTAAAATGTCCCCCACCACCCCAGTGGCCCCGGGGCCCCCATCATGGCCAAAACAGAGCCCAAGGGCTTTCTTCCCCGTGGGGACTGGCCACGCTCGCAGTGGGCATCAGGGCTGACCAGCAGTAGGAATGACTCCTTGCTCCATGCAGGACAGACCAAGCATCTTCCCCCAGCTGCTCTCGGCAGGAGGAGACCACTGGCAGGTTTGGGTGGAAGAGCCCAGGGCAGAGAAAGACTCCTCGCCCCGTACCCCAGCCCTGGGGTCCAGCCTCCCCTGCGATGCCAGGACCCATCCTTACCTCCATGCCATCCCAGGGAGGGGTCCTGGCTCCTCTGCCCAGGAAAACACACCTTGGAGAGGTCATCCCCATCAAGCTGGGGACAACCCGCCTGGTGAAGTGCCAAAGCAAGGGCAGCCAGGCTCCTGCCACCAGCCAGGCAGTGCAGGCAGGGAGCTGTGGGCAGGGAGCACCCGGGGTGCGGGGATTAAGCCTCCAGCAAGCGGCTGGCATGAGCGGCAACAGGCTTAGAGTGATTTCAAGGCACGGGGCTCTCTTCTGGAGGAAGATTGATTGCAAGAGATGATGAAGAGATTTAAGAGAGCAAAATGAAAGCACACACCCCAGACAACCGAGGGTTGGGCTGCTCAGGCTCTGGTCACCCACTGTGCAGGCAAGATGAGACCTTGGACCAGAGACGAGCTGGAGAGAGGCAACCAAAGGCTCCCAGGAGCAAGAGCCTTTTGCTGGTATGGCACGGTCTGTGCAGGAGGTTTCCTCTAGCATCACCTGCAGCATGTTGGGTTTGAGCCCTGGGCACTTTCCCATGAACCCCAGGCAGGCTGAGAAACCCTCCAGCCCATCTCCTTCCTCCAAGCACCTCCACCTTCTCCCAGGACACAGCTGTCCCCCACCTCTGGCCACCGGTGACAGCCCACGACTCCCAGGGGTGCAAGAGCAGCGCCTTTTTACACACTGGTAGAAGCAAACATTTTGTGGGTGGATTAAGCACCAGGGGTGGGATGCGGGAAGGAAGAGACGCAGACTGGGGACAAAAGAGCCGTCAGATCATTGGAAAACAAAGAGCTTGTAATAATGAAAAAAGGACAGATTTTGTAACCAATCACTTTTTCCTTTGAAAAACACAATCACAGTAACTTTGCTTTATACAACCACCTAGAAACTATGAAACAGTATCACATTGTGCATTTTTTTTTTAAACCTACTTATCAAGAAGGGTATTCCACACTTCAAAAATTATATCCATTTGGGGAGGAAAGAGGAGACAGCTAATAGCGCAGTCACAGATACATCATGAGTCCAAGCAAGCGGCAATTCTTTGTCCTCACCTTTTCCACTTAGCCAAAAAAGAAGAGTGGAGAAGGGGATAGCAAAAGAGAAAGGAGGAGGAAAGAAAGAAAGCACCCACAGAGGACTAATCACACTCCATAATTACTTTTGACATCTACAGGGCTTCATAGAAAGATCATTTAGACCAACACAGTGGGAAAGGGGAGAGGAAGGCGGCAGTGGGACTCGGGGGGAAACTTTGGCATTTCCACCCCAAGCCCCCTCCAAACGCCGATCCTTCACCAGGAGGACCTATGGGATGGGGAAGGTGTCACAAGTTCTACCAGGCTGCCCAATTTCTCCTCTGGAGCAGAGAGTTTGCAATTTGGTTTCTAGAGCTTGAGGGACTGCCAGGCCATGGGGATTCTCCCCAGGCAGGATCGGTGCCTCTCGCCCACTGTGGCATGGCTGTGCCGGGGCCAGAGCAGCCTCCGACTCCCACCAGGAACGGGGCTGGGGCATCAGGATCTGGGTACACCAGATATTACCAATCCTTTCCTCTCCTCCCCCTGCAAAACCTGCCTTTCTCTTGCAGCCAGGGTGCTGCAGCAGGGACTGAAGCTCCCGAGAGATGCCGACACACCAGTTTAACCCCACGGTGGTGGCGGGTCCACAGCTTGTCCCAAGGTGCGGTATTTGGCATGGTGTCACGTAAGGGAGGCAAGGTTTGATGAGGTGACAGCCGCTGAGCCTAACCATAACTGCTGCAGAGCTACCGTAGGGATTTTCCACTCTTCCCCCAGGAGCCCCAACTCCTCTTTTCCAAGGAGGCAAAACAATCCAATCGCCTTCTGGAATAAAAATAATTTAAAAAACCCCCCTGTGCTAAAGGCAGAAGATCATCTTCCCCCTGCGAGTGCAAAGCAGAACGTTGGGAGGAGAGGTGGAGAAGAGGTGGGAGGACATGGGGCTGGGACACAGCATGTGAGCAAAGTGGCTTTTGTGTTCCAAACAGTAGCCAAGCCATGCCCCAGCACGATGGCCCAATGTCAGGGCCACAAACCCCCCAAAAGCTGGAGTCACAGCAAGCAGTACGCAGCAGCATCCTTGCAGCATAGGGCCAAATTCACTCGGCTGTTCAAAACGCAGGCAAAACTCTTAAGGCTGTGCGCCGCCTCCCTTGCTCCTTGGAAGATCTGCAGTAAAGTCCCCAGGGATCGTTATCTCCTGAACCTGGACTATGCTTTCCCTTCCTGCCTCCCGCACGGCTGTGGTGGCCACGCACTGGAGAGGAAGCAGAAGCAGCAGCAGCACAAGAAGGTATTATGGAAGTAAGAGCAGCGGATCCAACTCTGCTCCACAAGAGACTCTCCCCATCAAGATTTTCATGCTGAAGGCTGCTGCCGGTCATCCCCACATGCCCTGCATGCCATTGGCTTTGGACAATTGGCAAAGACACTGACAGAACAAGGAGGCCCAGGAGCAAGGCAGGGAAAGGCACAGGACAAGCAACAGCTGACTTTGGGAACGCATTTGGATTTGAGAGATCGGAGCTTATTTGATACATAGAGGCCGCAGCCATGAGCTCTGCAAATGCACTTCTTTTAAAATGTGGTGGCACAGTATGTGTTCCCATTGACGGAGCAGCTCCCGCTCCTGCTTGCCAAGCCTGTAAAGCCCAAGCCTGCCCCACTGCCCCTTCAGGAGCATTCACCCACTGCACATGGCATGGCCTTCCCCAGCCAGGGCGACCTGGCGTTTCTGGTGACACAGTCCCAAAGCCATGCAAGGAACTCCAGCTAGCAAATAAAACTCTGGATGCTGCAAAGCCTAACTCGTGCAACCTGAAAATGCCTGGAAGAGCAGGAAGGATTGAAAGCAGCAGGGAATCAGCATGGAGAAGTGAGTTTAAAGGGAATCTTCAGAAGTGACTATCCGTGCTCTGGCATCTCCTCCCCTTAGATGGTACCATCCGCAAGGGTTTCAGCCAGCCAAAAGCAGCTTCCAAACCATCCTCAGAGCCGCACGCAACCACAACCTCTAACAACCTCTGCACCGAATTGCAAGGAGAGGGAGAGCTCAACACCCAAAAGCCAGCATTGCTTTGCAGAGGCCAGAGCACAGATCTGTCTCAGCTTCCACTTTCCATCCAGCTACATCCCAACAACTAAAGTGCTGTATAAAAAAAACCCAATAAAACCCCCAAAAAACCACAAAACAGCTCCTTTTAACTCCGCTCTCCATACTTCTGGATTGTCACCCTGCTGTTCTCCCTCCAGGAGTGTTTTCAAGCACCCATTAGCAAAGCCCGCTCACAAAATGGAGCCATACTGGGACTGTTCCCACTCCTCTCGCTCCCGTTGTACAGGCTGCTCACAAGGAGCGATGGGGTTATTTTCTCTCACCATCTGCTCTGCTTCGTTAGGTCTTCCTTTATTGGCCAGATGTTCTCGTAGATACGGAGCCATCCCGGCTTTAGCGCTCGCTCTCGGGAGGAATCTGCACGCCTGATTTCTCAGAAATCTCTGGGAGGGAGGGAACAGGCAGATGCAGCGCTGGGGAGCTGGGAGCCTTTAAAAGGCCATGCCTCCAGGAATTCAGGCTCCTTTCCCCCAAGGGAACATCTTCATTGCCAAAAGGGACGATGTTTTATTTTTGGAGATAACGTTTTCTAGCTGTAGCATGCCACCTCCCCTTTTTCTTATTTCTCCTGCCAGCAAAGACAGAGAAAAAAGGAAGGGCAGAGCAGGGAGCAGAGCAGACGAACAGACTCAATTCTTGCTTCCCCTAAGGATTTGTGTAAATTACAGAGTAAGAATTTAATTGGTCGCAACTTGACCCTCCCTGCCAGGTTGGGAAGAGGACAGCTGGACGGTGCAGCAGCAGGCAGGACGCAGGCCACCCAGCCATGCCCCATGCACCCCAGCCCCGCTGAGGAAGGCAGCGTGCTCCAGGGGACTGGCATCACTTCAAAACATCTCTCCATATTTTTCCTTCCCTCTGAAAGGATGAATTACCAGTAAACTCTGTTTCTTTTTGTAAAGAACCACTTGCTTAAGTAACAGCACTGGTTTATTCTGGATTGCTCCCCACCCCGGTGCGGCTGCCCTCCTCTAACCACCCCTAGGTAGGTCACTCATCTCCCACGGCTTTTGCTGGAAACACCTACGCAAAGTTTGGACACGGCAACAACTGCTGCAATGCAAATTAGGAAACTGAAATATTTTAAGGGGCTTTGTATCGCAGACTCCACTTCCATACGAACAGGAACCCTCCATTTAAGTAAGAACAACAGACCTAAGGGAGTTAAATACAGGAAAACAGGCTCCTGGGCACCTAGAGGATGAACAGCACAACCCCTGCTAGTCCAGCTGCCCTCCCGCCGGAGCGAACCGATGCTGCAGGAGCTGTGAGGAGGAGCACCACAACAGACGCACCAGCTACTCCACCACGCACACGGCTGACAGAGCGGAGGCATCTCCCGGCAGGTCTGTCCCAGCTTCTTTGTAAGTTGAGAGCACGTCACAGAAGTGTAGGTAGCTACAGGTTTGCAGTGTTGCCCTTGGCCTGGCACGGGTGCACCACCACTGAATTTTAATCTATTTCAAATGAAGAGAACTAAGTTTCCTTCTTCAGTTCCTCTGGGCAAGAGGCACAGGAGGCAAACGGAGAAAATGCAACATACCGGTCATGTGAGAAACCATGCTATTAGCTAATTAAAAAAAACAATAACCACTGAACAGCAGCTGAGCAGGGATTCCCGCAATTCCATCGCCCAAACTAGAGGCAAGTCACCAGACAGACATCAGTGCGAGGATCCTAATTCAGGCGTTTCACCCTTCCCTTGCAGTCCTAGCTGTGCACCACATGGCTGCCCACGAGCCGGGCAGAGGGGAAGGCGGCAGTCCCAGGGCCCTCAGCCACGCCGGCCCAACCCAGCGGCAGCAGTCCTGGCTGCGAGGTTCAGCTCCAGCTCCCCTTGCCCACTGGCACTGCTGCGAGAGAGCAGGGAGCACACAGCATACCAGGGGAAGGACAGCGGGACTCTGTGGGCCCGTGTGTTTCCTTTCCTATGGGAGAAGAGACCAACGAGACCATCAAGTTAGCATTGTTCTTCCAACATAATTTGCTCAGCAATATGGCTGCCCTTTACCCGAGTCTGCTTAACAGTACCGCAGTTCCCAAACTCAGTTAGTGAGACAAGGCAAGGGGCACGAGTTAACAGCCGAGCCCCAGGGCAGCCTGCCGGGATAGTGCCCAACAGAGGCTTTTTCCCAACCAGAAGCCATAAGGAGACCTGTTTTCAATTTCACCTTCCCCATCAGGTGGGCACAACACAGTCCTTTCCATGTTCTCCGACAGCTCTCTAACACTCCTGAACCTCAGCCTGCTCAACTCCCTCCCTGCCCACAGGAACCATCACCTCCTCACTTTGTCCCACTACACTTCCGCTGCGCTGGGCTGCAGAACACCAGGAAAGCTCCCTGCTCAGTATGGGATGCCCTCATGCCATCTAAGGATTAAGGCTTTGAAAAATACTTTTTGATCTGGAGGATGAAGTTCTGAAGCCTTGGTTCATCTAGCTTTTTGCACTGTTGGTAGGACCCAACTCTCCTTTCAAAAGGGCCTTAGGAGATCACCTGCACTACGTTCACACAGCTGCATGGAAAGTTGGCATTGAACCGGCACAAGAGACATGCCCAGAAGCAGTAGCAGCAACTAAAAAACATCAGAAAGAGAAACTTTGGTTTAAAATAAAACAGAAGAGAA
>VZTL01037081.1:0-17450 GCA_013400535.1 Scopus umbretta
AAAGCAAAGCAATTTTTTTTTTTCACTCAGATGTATAGAATGGTAAAGGAAAAATCATTTAAATCATTTCCTTAGTAATACAAGTAATATTTAAATAGATTTAATAGTGCTGCTCCAAACCAATGAATTATGAGTTTAAAACCTATTAAAATGTAATGTTTTTTTCCTGAGCTGAGGGGAGAGAGATTTAAATCCACTGAATTTTAATATTTCAGCTTGAGCTGCAGGAGGTAGAGAAAGTCCAAATGAACTATTCCATCAGCACCATTCAAGCATGAACATTTTAATCAGTTTTACTTCCTTGGAGTTCTCCAACACAGTTTACGCTGTCATTCTGAAAGCACTTAACACAGAGGGTGTGAAAAACCACCAAGGCTTGTTATTGCCTTCACAATTGATGGCAAATAATTTTGCAGACTTCCTATCATTAAAATGTCACTGCTAAAAATTGAGGTTCAGCATTTCTTGTGCTAAACTGCATTTTCTTCGAACACCATCACATACCTGTTCTTAAGTTTTTGGTACATGTATCTCTCTCTGTGTGATAAACAGGCACACAAGCAATAGCCTCCATTTCTGCCTCACTACCCAACTGCCATTGAAAACTTACTATTTTAAATAGAGGGGAAAAACAAAACTCTCTGATAAAATTCTTAACCAGTTACAAGTTAATTCCTTAGTTCCCTTGTTAAAACGAAACCACATTCACACAGCATGTGCCAATTATATAGTATAATGGATAAAAAAAAAAAAAAAAGAAAAAAAACATTTTGCGAGTTAGATGACTCAATTTAATAATACAGGAAATGAAAATATCATTCCTAATTAGATCATATTACTGATTTAAGGCTACAATTTGTGTGTTATTCCAACAGCGTGATCTTGCAGATTCTAGTTTAAAAACACAGCAGCTATGACACAAGACAAGAACAACTGGATACATCGGACTGGTCATTCTGATATACCCAACCTGGAGAGGAGTTCTGGATGTGCACTACAAATTGCTCCAAGCAAGAATGCTGTACCATACCATCCATGGCAAACACCAGATGCATAATCTGGATGCCTGCAGATTTAGTCCTCCTGCAGCATGCTGATGACACCTAGTTTTGGTTTAGTTTTTCTGCCTGCATGTCTCCAGAAGAAGATAGATGATATTTAACTTGTTTCAGCCCGTCAACAGTTTTAAACTGAACATGACCTGTGAAAGAAGTCATTATAACTGTGTTTCATTCCATTAAACACAACTAGTTTATTGTCAGGAGAACAAGCAGTCTCTCTGGGTTCCAGGCTCACTTCAGTATTTTGCATTTAAACTGCACGGATCAGTGACTGGGTTCATTTACCAATGAAGATAGAATAATATTGCAAAGTTAAAAGGTGCTTCATCAGATTCCATTAAATGAGAGCACATTCATACAAAAAATATATACACGTGAAACACAAAGAGAGACATGATTTGTGCACATTTGATTCTTTTCTTGTGCCATCCTCCGTTCTGGTAAAACACATTTTAAACTTAAACACAGGGTTCATCCATTCAAACCAGAAGGGTTCAGCATGAGTGAGGTGAACTGAATAGGGCCCCCCAAAGCACAGAGAAACTTAAGCTACAGCTGTATTTCAAAAAGCCAAATACTGCTTCTGTCAACTAAAAGATGTATTTTTAAAAACTGTAAAGAGCAAATGAACTTCGGAAGCTTTTAAAATATCACAGGGTTAAAAGAACACAAACTCTGTCAGACGTATCAAGTGGCAAAATTAAATAGGACAACATAATTAGAGATATAAAAAAGTAATGATTTCTAATTATGCTCTTTATTTTATTTTTATGGGTATTCACTTTAAAAAGTATGACAAGCCTTCTTCAGTCCCATGTTACATTTTCAGACTCTACATGTAAGTGCAGATGTAGCATTACTGTGGGTATTCATGCAACTAGAACTTAAGCTTTTTTGATAACTTGGTATCCTATTTATTCCATTTGTTTAATGAATCTCTTAAAGATTGGATTTGATTACTTCTCTTTAAACCTGATGAACACGAAATTTTCAGTCCATATTGCTGCTATTTCTCTAAACCTAAAGAGAGGGCCCCACAGCATTTCCTAAGTCAACATAAAACAGGAGAGTGAAAAAAGGCAGTAGAGCAAGATGAAAATCAGTCTTGTGAGGGAGGTAAGAGCTGTCCCATTTTCATGCACAAAAACAAAATTCAGATATAAAAATTTGAGGCTGTAGAATTTCAACTGACTTGGAAGAGATAAATTCAGACAGCAACAAACAAAACAGAAAATTTACTTCTGTCTGGTGGGGACCAACAGAAGTTACTGCCAGGCTCCCAGACAAGACACTAGTCTGTTTATATTTATTCTGTGTGGTTTAGTGGTTCATGAAAGCAGGATAAACTTAAATAATGAGTGCAATAGCCAGTATCTATAACATCACATGTTCTACATCAATCAACATATTCTTTACTAGAAAGCAAATTGCTTTTTGCAGTCTCCCTAATACATACAAAGGTGAATGGCAAAAATGTACACAAATAGACTGTGAATTATTTATACACATGCGTGTGCACATACACACACACAAAACAGTACATGCACATATACACACTCGCTACGTATGCACATGCAGCACACACATCTAAAAACTTCTTTAACAAAGAAGCCAACCTTTAGCGACTTACTTTATGCAAAGAATGTTAATATAAGGCAATATTTTCGGTTAGGTAATGAAAACTAATTGGGAAATTATTCATCTCCCACTCTCCCCACTGGAGCGTAAAAGACGTACAACAAATGTTATTCATGATTCTACACGACTCGCTCCGATTCACCTCCTTCTTTCTAACGGGCACTTCAGAGGAAATAAAGGTTACTCTTTTCCATTTGTATCTTCTAATTGACTACCAGTGTTTTCTTGTGGTCAGAGGGATACAAAATAGAGTTAGAAACAGCTTATTAAAAACAAGCTACAATCAGACCGCTGCTCTACACTACTGTCAGCAATGATCAGAGAGTCCTGATTTCCTTGTTAAAAGACAGAGGCATAATTGAAGCAATATCTTCACTTCAGATTGATTATTCGGCGACCCTTATCCACATCTTCACTCAGCAATTTGAATTTTAATGAAAGTAAATGGGATAATTAGCATTTCAAAGTGTGTTTGATACACTGAATAAAAAAAAGGAAAAGACTTTTATGTATAATCTATACACAAAAGAAAAAGCATTTGGGAGGGCGCAGAAGATGGGAAGTACAGTTGTAGTGTCTTCATTAGAATAACTTAAACAACTGCTTGCACCAACTGCATAATTATACATGTGAATAATGTGCTATTAAGCTATGACTTCTCACCTTTACTTTATGTAGTGTGAACTGCCACAGCTCTTGTTGTTACGCCTTTCCTCTCCAGTTGTAAAATGTAAACACTGTGGCTGCCCACACCCATAAAACCTCACAGGACTGCTATACTGGGCTAACAATGCTGGTAGTAAAGCTTTTACAAGAGGGGCTCCACACGCCCGTATTTTTAGACAGCTGGGAGCAGGGTGCCTATGAGCGCACTGGTGCCAAGTCATTTTGCTGTCAATTTCAGTTGTGTTTTGTTTTTTTTTTTTTAAAAAAAGCAATGGCTATTTTTTAACATAAAAATAAAAAGCGTGGTGAATATTCAGTCTTAGGCACCACCCAGAAAAAGATGTGGGCAGCACGGATGGGAAAAACTCTCGTACAGCACAGCATGTCATATGAAGGCTACGTGTTATGGCGGCTGCAGAAAGCAGACTGGCACACAGTATGCAAAGGAAGCAGTGTTACTTAAAAAGGGTAAGAAAAAAAAGCAGATACCAACCCAGCTTCGGGGAATGGATACAACACAGACATTAATCACCCCATTAGTCTTCTCAGAACAGTGGAAGCAAAAGTTTTCAGGTAGTAATTATATGTTAAGAAGATCAAGCTACTGAACTTCACCATTGCCCACAACTTTTGCCCACCTGATAGAAATGAGTTGATACAAGAGAGAAAGAAAAATAAAAGTGATTTAGAAACACTATTAGAACTAAAACGGAAAGACCACATACCCCAATGATTGCGTTCAGTTCTGCCATGGTCACTTGCTTGGCACGCTCCACAGCCTGCACCACTTGTTGCTGGTGCTATAAATGAAGATCAGAAACAGAATAAAATTATTTGTTTTCCAAATTATTAAGCACAGATTCTTCCTTTTATCTTCTTTGCTTTTCAAACACATGCAGGGCTTGAAATAACTGTTCTGTAACAGACAGTCACATTCTGTGCTGACCTGCAAGAGTATGAGATAAGGGGAGGATTTTATTTATGCCATTACTTGCCAGGAATTACACCCTTGCTCCCCAAAAGAGCTATTTTACAACACGTCTAAACAGGGAACTGTCTTCCTTTTGTTCATCAGCACAACGTGCTCTTGAATTTACATGCCAACTTAAAATGCAAACCACTTTCCTTACAGCCAAGGAAACTTTTTGATTTAAAAAAAAAAACAAACCAAAAAACAACAACAAAAAAACCCCCAGCATACCAAAAAAGAAAGGTATGTATTTTCATCAAGCACATGGCACCCACATCACTGAAGGATATACAGATTCTCTTTCTCGGTACATTTCAAAACAGCTCAACCGTAAGAAAGAAATATAAAATGCCATTCACAATTCTGTCAAACACGTGAAAGAGAACTAATTATTTCAATCCCCAACATGTAAATTTTAATAGCTTTAAGAAGTCCATCAAAAACACATGGTCTAATTAACAACACAGTTTACAAGCTTCAGTAATTATATTATCTCAGTTTGAGTGATACTGTATTCCTGCAGTAAATTCAAAATTGCTGTATGCTGAAAACTGATTGATATTTATTTGAAAACATCAACTACAAATAAAATAAGGTCCCCATCTTGCAACCAGATCCGTGCCTGTTTGGAGCTCCACCGGTGGCAAATTCATCTGCAAAGGCAGCCTTGCATGATCGGGATTACATGCAACAAATTGGTGCAAGAGAGAGTCGGGGAGAACTGCAAGTAGGTTGTGTGATCTGCACTGGGAGTGAGTCATCTTTGATTTACAACCACAGGTTGAAGACAGAGAGGAGTGAGCTCTTGCCTATCTCGAGAGGTACTGAAACTGTTAATTATGAAATATCAGCTCTGTACCAAAACTAACAGCTAGATCTTCTTTGGGGCAAAGTTTCAGAAAGGGCTGAGAGCGTCTCTTTAAAGCCCCCAGTTTGCCCCCCAAGGCTGTGTGTACAGGCAGAGCAGACCCAAGGTACAGCCCATGCAGCAACACTTCCCATGCGTCCTTGTCAGGGGCAGAAAGCTGCATAAAATAAGGTGGGGACCCAAATCCTCAAGACTTCTTCCAGTGGAAGAGTAGGTGAAGAGCATCAGAAAGACTCCCCAGGCAGCATCCTGAGCCCCACCGGGAGAAGGGGCTGTAAGGAAGGGTTCCGCTACCTTGGGGGCTTGGCAGTCTTAGATTTGTTGGTTCTTGGTGCAACGCACAAACAAAAATGGCATTTTCACTTATAAACTCTCATAAAAGCCCTCGGGGTGAAGAAAAGCAAGCCTAAAAATCCACTTGGAACTGTAAGAAATGCTGGCCTCAACTACGAAAAATGGATAAATGCAAATAATGAGGGAGGTAATTTAGAACCACTCCTGAAGGAAGAAAATGGTTTTAAGGTTTGTTTGTTATTAAGCAAAGAAGAATTAAATGAAGGAAATGCCAGGAGAGCAAATAACATACTGCTGCAAACAGAATCACAGCAGTCCCATTCAGAGTTTTGTAAAGCTACAGTGCTAAGGTAAACCAAATCTGTCACTTATAAGCAGACAATGTAAAGAACAAAAAGCAGGCTGAACGTGAGCAAATGTGTTCTTGGCATTCACACAAAAAAATGAAAAATGCAGTGGTGTATCACCATCACAGACAACCATTAAAAAGTAAATTAGAATACTCAAGCCTCAAGTTCCTGACGATGTGTTACCATCTCCAGGTCATCACAGGTTAAGGTACAGCTTTCACCAATTATGTAACTGAAAGCCTGGTGGCATGTGGCTTGACAATGAGGTGATCATAAAAATTACACCAACATTTTATGGTGGAGAACAGCCATGTCAAAAATGGGTCATAGCATTTTTGATCAAGTCATCAAAAAAAAAAAAAAGAATCTAAAAATGGGTTTTAAAAATCCTGCCAATTTTTCTTTTTTTTAAAAAGTTATTTACTGAGAGGCTTACAGTCACCTTTGCTTTCTTACCATTTCCTAGGCAATGCTTTTTGCACTGACGTAAAGAAAGGGACCTAGTTCTTCATTTGTATATATGAGTGTTCAATTCCAACACCCATTTACTTAAATCTTGTTCCCTGGGCCACAGGCAGGAGGATAAAAAACTTCTGAGGGACCTATCAAAAAAAGTTATTGTAGAAATTACTCCAATATTCATCCAGGTTTTGGAAAAATAAGTCAGCTCCACAGGAGTTTGAATGGTTTCCTTTCCTTTACAGCAAACATATGAAGAATGGCTCTGAGAAGTATTTGGGAAAAGCATTATTTCGTTCCAAGGTGAGGGGAAGAGAAGGTGGAGGGGTAGAGTACCAAAATCTCACTTTAAGATTTCTGCTGGAAAGCACTATGAGACAGAAATTCCCCAAGCAGCCACACAAGGCATCTTTCATTGATTCTAATAGGTTTGGGATCAAGCCTTCATAGAGAGGAGAAAACCCATGGGCCTTGTAACACTGAACCTAAATTAGGTACGGTAGAGACAATTAAAACTCTCCTATTGCTAGCTTCTTTAACATTGATTTAATCTTCAGCGGCATAGTATGCAAAAGTCCCAAAATAGATGGTCTGTAATTAGCCTCTCCATCACTTCCACCTCATCGCAGCAACCGAGGCAACTCCTGATCAGCTCCCCAAAACCCCATGGGGGACCTGCCCCAAGTGACCCTGGGGCTCCTTCGAGTCACAGGCACAAACCACACACTCCAGTGGATAAAGACACAGGAAAAGCAGAGTCAGCCCCTGGCACGGCAGAGCGCCATGCAAGGTTTGAAGAGCTCACCAGCTGCCCCCGGCAATTCTGAACCCGGGGCAGGCAGGGCCCTCCAGGTTACCAACCCCGACTCTGGTAACAGGTGGAGATCTCTACACACAGGGAAGGAGCCCAGCCGGGCTCCAGGGACCCGCTGCAATCCAAAACCAAGGAGAGGGGCAGGAAGCCCAGGGGCTTGTTGGGCGAGATGGCAGCTGGCTGGCTGAGCCCGCGCAGGTACCCAAGGATGGACAGCTCCAGTCCTTACTGCAAGCTTGAACACCTTTTCCAGCCAGCCCACTGGCAGCAAGCAGCATTATGTTAAAACCAAGCAGTACACATTAGCCTGCCCATCAAGTGATCACATAGCGATTTAAAGCCAAGTAAAAACAGCAACAACAAAAAAAGGGTTGCTTTTTTCCCAACCAAATATAGACACAGGGTTGCAGCTTTCACACACATTTAATGCTAGCCTTCCCCTGTGCACACAAGCAAATGACAGACCCATTTTCCTCAGTTACGGGAAAACAGTATTTTGCATTGCATTTAACAGGCCAGAGCAATGAACTCAATACCCTGCCCCGCCTGTCACACAGGCTAGTATCGCTTCTCCTTTTTAACTTCTTCCCTGTCTCTTCCCTTCACCCCTTTTTGCTTTCTGTAATGAGCGGTATGTCTGCACTTGCCTTGTGTTGGAAAATCACCTCCTTTCAGTCTCACGGTGGGTAGCAACAACAGAGACCACAAGAAGGATGTAGGCTTTTTCACCATCACATTGTCTCACCACATTGTCTTGTCACCTAGCCCTGGCTCCTGCACAGGCGCTGCAGCATGGTGTAAAATACCTGGGCTTTTTACACCGTGTCAGAGCTCCCTACGGCTCCCAAAGACAGGGGAGCCGTGCTGACAGCAACTGAGCGGCCGAAATTCCCCCCGGCACGCACGCACAGACGCTGGTGTTAAAAACGCCTGGTTCCAGCCTGTCTCCAGCGCTGCCAACAACATCCAAAGCAAAACTCACTGAACAATTCACTTTGCAGAGGCAAGTGCGCTCTGCTATGTTTTATGCATATTATTTCATTGTTATATTATCTGTTTAGAGGGACTACAGACCAGGTCTTGCTTAAGAACTGCAGCAGTGCCATTCTGAAAAGCCTGATCTAGAGATGACATAATGAGCCAACGTGCCAAAAACACTAGTGAGAACCTGAGAGCAAACACATATTTACCATGGAGTACAGCACACACTTAGAAAACTGAAAGGGACCAGCAGGGTCACTGCATCCAGGCACCGTAACTCAGACGACAAGATATAATAACCACTTCATAAAAGCATAAGAACATTATTAGCAAGATATGCATAAATTGCTAATAAGATGCCTTTCTTGGTGGAAGGATTACAGCTATCTGACAGCTTCCTTGTACTTACTGTTTCAGCTCTAGTCTGGGGCAAATCTAAGATGGAGGAAAATAATTTTACCTTCTCAGCCTCTCACATCTCAGACCAACAACTACTTCCTTCTGAACAGCATGTAAGCACTCCTGCTCTGCTTCTATATAATGGATCTCACACTCTTCACCCAAATTTACTGAACTTTAGAAGCACCTCTAGGGAACGTATGTACAGAGAAAAGCGAGCACATTTTGAAAGTAAAAACATCAACTAATATTAAAGTGTTTGAAAGGAAAAGACTGCATGCAGCACTTCCTTTTTGAATGTATGCATGACAGTGCTTGGTATTTTATTGTACTTTTGAGTGTATTTGACCACCTCATCGCACACAAGGAACTGAAGATCCTTATTAAAGAGCAATCCTTCTAGCTTGTTATTAGGTAGTTCCTTGGAAGTTGGAATGGGAAGTGCACCTTCCAAAAAAGTGTATTACAGACTCCTCCAGCCTATGCAATGCTTCCATGGAAGCTGACAGGGGACAATACTGGTAACATTTGTCTGGCTTCTCAAGCAGCTTTTGCAGGTTGTGCTGAGCTCCAGGTTGCCACCACTACATTGTTAGCTGTAAATCAGCCAGCTTGTGTCTGTCTCATGAATACATATGCAGTCAATATTTACTCAAAAGAAGGTAACTGTGATATACGAGTTTCTCCAGCCACACTGAACAAATACCACTATCCAGCACATGAGGTCATTCAGCACTCGATAGACCACAGGGTCCCACAATGACAGCCACAGGTTGCAGCCAGCCACACACCACCTTGACCAGACAGGAACCAGCCCCAACTTGAAAGCCACAGCGTTCTGCAATTGTCAGACTGTGCTGCAGCTGGTAAATTCAGTCAAGAAGCAGTGTAAATTAGCAGAGGCATGATCTACAGCTTTAGACCCAAAATGATTTGCACCTACTGGCTAGATCATTTGATGATGTGAACATTGAGCTATCTATACCAGCTGCTGTAGATCAAAACTAAGTTAACTGAGTGCTAATAATCTCCAAGTATATACCTACAACCTTGCAGGCACCCTCTTCACCTTATGCAATAGGAACTACTTTGAGCATACTGGTATCTCACATCACCACAGGGAGGTAGAAAATGGCTGTTGCAACACAGGAAGCCTGCAACTGCAGCAGAAATTGAACACATATCACCCTTGAGGTCAATCTCATGCCTCAACCACAAAGTCACTCTTTCCTATCAAAACGAGAAGCTCGTATTTCTTGGTGCTGTTTTTTAGTCTGCCTAAGTCAAAGTCAACATAAAAACAAGGTACTACTTGACTGCATATTTAGGCAGGTTAGGAACTTTATTTTCAATACATGCTTAGATGATGTACAGTGCAGTAAAACTGACTGAAGCTTGGAGAACTTCTTGATTACTTTACTGGATTGCCCCCTGAAACAAAGCACGCACTAGTACACAGTAGGGTGATGTATTATAATTGCATCCTTTTCATGAGATCTCTAGTGATTTTGGCCACCATTTCTTACTTCCAAGTGAGTTATCACAAGCCATTGATTCCTTACAAAGTTAACAAGCAATAAGACAAGTTAACCTGGTGCTATTATGAGGCAATAATGTTGCCATCAGTGCATGTAACCACTGTATTTTGTTCATTTTTCCCTCAGGCACAATACGAAGGAGCCTGATCACATTTTTCAACCACTATTCTGCAATTAGACTGTATGCAAAATGCATAAACAGCAAAAGCACGCTGCAATTCAATTCTCTATTAATCTAGATGATGAAATAAAGAGGCTTCCATTAAGACACTCACTTTTTAAAGACAAAAATTAGACAGAAACCAAGACTAGCAGAATACTCAAATCTGGAGATCAGTTCTCTTTTGCCTCATCAGCATACGCCAATATAAACTGAGTTAAGTAAGTGTTTTTACTCACAGAGGTCAAGCAATTACCAAGATTTTCCTAACCCCATTATGAAAGCTATCACGATCAGTGGCACTGTCAAGACACATAAGAATTTTTTTATGCTTCCACTTTCAATCCTTCTCTGCTATCTAGCCCCCCTCCCCTCTTGCTAGGTGAACTAAAAACCACGCATGCCTCCATGTCAAGATGAATGTGTACACTGGCTTTTTGGAAGTGCTCTCTTTTGTCTTGACAATGCAGGTAAAAATGCTGAAGTTGTGAACTTTTTTTGACCTCTCCATCTCCTCTGTAGCCCAAAGAGCTTTGACACCATGCAACACGCACAGAGGAGGAGCTATAAGACTTTGTAAATGAGATGTGCAAACAGGTGAGGGAAACTTTATGAGCCATGGATTTAAAAAGCAGAGGCTCACTAGCACAGAAGCTGTACGAGAGCCTGTTTTCAGATCTAGAACTGCTTAACTCAAAGCTCTGATCTAAAGCCTGGTGAAGCAAACAGCAGTCATTAAGCACACTGATGCTGATTCGCTTAAGCCCTCACTGGGTGGTACTGTACTCATGACAGAAGTGAGACAACATCAACTTCTACATTTAGTCTGGATCATCTCAGTTGTCCACCTACATAGTTCTTAAAACTAGCGTATTAATGACAAGCTACTGCAATGTCTAAATCCAGAATTATTTTAAAATTGGTCTCCATGCCTAGCTTGATGGCCAGGAGGTTGTTAAAACAGTGATCAGGACCCTTGGCTCACAGTTCCCTAGCTACTGCATGTAAGCACCAGAAGGAGATTCTCCTTGATGGAAGAAAAGAAGGAAGTACAATGTGCAGTCTTCAGAGTGCTTCCTCCCTCTAAGGCAGGGACTTAAAATGTACCAACTTTCAGAATAATGACTCCAGGACAATTTAGCTCTAGGGACAGGAGAGTGTGATACAGATGGAGCAGAAAACAAGGAGAGAGCCCATGCTCACCTGAGTGGGACACCACTAACAACAAAGCTCAAAAGCCTACAGCTTTTTTGGGTTGTTTTTTTGTTTTTTTTTTTCTTTTTTCCCCCCTCAATTCCACATAACCATATAGAAGGGGTGGAGGCTAACATTTCCAAAATGAAAGGCCAAAATCTATCAGCCACTATGAATCAAACACATCTTTCTTCAAATGTATTCTAAACTCATATAATCTCTTTGCTTGTCTAATTGGCAAGAAACACCTACTCCAAGAAAGCACATGGGCTAGGTTTATGGAAGCAGAGCAAGCAGAGCAGTGTGGCTTACTTGTGTACAGTATTAAAATCTCGTTTAGCATTTCAACTGAAAATAGCAATACCAGTACCAGCAGTAGTATACTGGTACAATGTTTCTAACCACAGTATGATATACTCCAGAGAAGATGTCTTTGTCGTGGAAATGCTGATCCCATGTCTTTGCCAAGATGACAACTTTGCCTGCCAAGTATTCACCCCTGCCTTTGTTTCAAAATCGTGTCATGTTAGCACTCACTTTAGCACATGAATCAGCTTTACACCTTGTTTTTATATGCTTTGCTATTCCTGCACAGCAAATAAAACCCCATAACTAGACGTATAGAGATTCTGTAGCAGTCGAAGTACAAAATCAACAGCTGCTTGGTTTAGATCCATGCAGGACTTGAATTCTGGTCCCCCAGCGATGTAACTAGATCATTACACATCACTTAGTTTCCACAAATCCATCTTTATAAGCAGAGAGAACAGAGGTGCTCAGGAACATTGTCAGGTTCTAGTTTTGATAGTGTTATTCTCATTTCAAACACACACAGATGCACACGCGCGTGCACACACACAGCACATTAGCTGAATGCTAATATTGAGCACACAGCCTCTAATTTGCAGCAGGATGAGCAGCTCTCTTGAAAAGCAATGGTACTTTATGGTACAACCGAAAAAGGTGGGAGAAAGAGTTACGGCATGTTCTCAGACATGATGTTTTACAGATGCAATGCACAGAAATATACCTTCCAGCTCTGAATTCTCAGCTACCAATTCTACTGAAGCAAAACCATGCATTAAATAGATGCATGCCAGCCTGTGCCAGCAGACTCCAGTCTCCAGCCCCTTTCCTCCAGCAGGGTGGGCAGGGGAAGCCGTTATGCACCCGAGGTCTCCTTTCATGAACCACACTTTCATTTTACTTCACACATGCCTGTGGCTCCAAGGCTTCCTCACTAGCTCCCACCAACTCCCCCAAATCCCAGTGCCCCTCAAAGCATCTACAATACACTCAAGATAATACCAGCAAATCATAATTTGGAGAAAATTAGTGCTTAGAGAAATTAGCTCACAGCGAGTTTCAATCTTCTGTCTATATTCCCCAAATACACAGAAAACATAAAAGGATTTAAGGTAATAAGTAATCTGGGATGCAGAGAGAAGAACAAGGCAGGGAAAAAGCTGCATTTGTATGCCTACTGTGTTGAACATCACTAGTAGGTATACCAAAATAGAAGTTTCTGCCGAACTTTAATGCTTGCTGCCAAGAATGTAGCACAAATCATGCCCTTCTAAAATTTTTGCAAGCTGTCCTGATTTCAGAGCGACAAAGTCGTAACTGTGAGAAAAAACACATTGTACATGAGAGCAAAATATTTAAACAACTAAAATTTTGTTTAGCACCTTACAAAACATTCCATTTCATAAATATATTTAAATAACATTATAATGGACTTGGAGAACATAATTTAGTTACAGTGATAACAACACAGTGCAAAGTCATCTACAAGCACCAAGAGATTCATAAAGAAACAGTCTCACCACAAAGTCCCACTTTTGTAATACATATGATGAGGCAATTGTTTAGATCAGCACCAGTACAAAGGACTACCTACCTCTTGGGACAGGAAGGGAATGACTTGTGCACATATAGCATTCAGTCTCTTGACAATTTCTGCCTGCAAGTGACAAGAAGAAAGAGGTTCAGTTATAGAAATTCTCAGATGCAATGGTCACCAAGAACAGAATACATAGTTGTCTGTTTTTTTTCATCTCTAGTCATCCTCTGGCCAGGACAGATTATCAAAGTAACAGAAGTATTTGGATACCAATTCAGCAAATTCTAGGAAGCTAATAATTTCTAGCTTAAAAGTTTTCCTTAAAAAACACAAAGAAAAGTTAATTCTGATTATGCAATCAAAGACATTTAAAGAAAAGCAAATCTTTGGGAGATGCAACAAAAAAGATAAACAAAATACTGTGCATTAAACTAAACTCTCTCCTAAGAAGCAAAAAGAAGGATCATTTCAAATTACACCACCACCACTGTAAGAGAAGGGAACAAATAAACCAATTACTTCTGTACTAACACTGCATACCATGAGAACATTAGCAACACAGTATACAACTTCACTGATGATCATTCTAGTACATATTTTAGAAAGGGATGATGCAGTCTTGTATCATATTTATGCTGTTATCAAACCCAAAGTTAATAGTAGTCGCTTTCATGTTCCAGTTGTGCCCAGAAATGAATACCATGCAATGTTTTATTTCCATACTGGAGATCAATTCTTATTCTGCATATTTAATCTGCAAATCTCAATAGGGACAGAGGAGATTTGGAAAGATAACACAAGAATTACAGTTCCAGAAAGAGAATATTTAAAGCCACATAGACTTTCTTACAATAAATCCTAACTTTCTTATAATAAATTGTAACCAGGGTCAGTTCCTCATTACACGGTAGGACAGAATGCTCTTCCTCTTGCAGTCATTAACCATATGACAAAGACATACAAACTTGTGCAATTTAGGCTTCCTTCTTTTAACAGCAACCCTTCCAGCCCTTTTGCTATGCTGCCTTCTAAATTGTGAATGCTTAGAAAACAACCTGTAGAACAGAAAGGCTCTGAACTAGCAGTAACGAACATATAAAATAAATTTGGGTTCAACAAATATTACAATTACACAGCTATGCAATCAGAAGACATGGTACACTAGAGGTACATGTGAAACTAACTCTGCCCCCTTGTGCATACTGTGATACACTCGAGTTAACACACGCTACTTTGCAATACAATTTCTTCATTTTTCTGAAATCCGTCTAAACTCCTGTGGGTTATTTATCCAGCAATTTCTATGTTACACTGTCCCAGTATCTTCTTGCTGGTCTTCGCCGTTTATGCAAGTCCTCATCTCGTTAAAGTTAATATACTTTTTCCATTCATCTACTACACCTTTTCTGTTTATTCAGCAGCATAGGTACCTTAAAGGACACTTGAGAATATATTCTGTTCACCACAAAGCTAAATTACCTGCTAATTTCAAAGGTCTATATGTGCCTATAATATCAGATAGCCCCCAATGTTAAACTTAAATACCCCTTTAAATAGACAGTGTTCACTACACTAGTTGACACAGAGATTTACGAACTGCTTGTTACACAAAGCAGTACAGGGAGCGACAAGGTGCGTGCATCTAAGCTTCTGCCAGAGAGGCTGCACGATCCAATAGGGCATTACTTAAGAAACAATATTTGATTAAGGAATTGTAGACTGTAATATAATGCACAGCTCCAGAGTACCTGTGCTGCAGTGGTTCAAGCACCATTAATTCCGTCGTTTCAAATTTTGGGTCCCAGCCATGCTATTTTTTTTTAAAGGTATCTGAGTGCTTTAAAACCAAAGAGAAAACTACGTGTCCTGCTCTTCATAGTTTCTCCGTATGAAGAAAAAACTCTGAAGCACCACCGTCCTCACTTGAGCTGAAGCCCCTCTGACCTGCCATTTAACACAGATATGTGCCTTAGTAAAAAATGGCACATGATGCTTTCCTCCACTGCAAAACAACTCCTTCTATCCATCTTCAAAATGCCTGTCGCGACCTTACCCACCTCCTGCGCAGCTCCTGCAGGGAGCCTTTGCCTTGGCTCTGCTCAGTAGAACACCAGTCTTCCACCACAGCTATGTTAGCTGGGGATGCCTCTACTGCACTGCTTAGGAACTGAGAACAAAACTGGCTCAAAGTGCCATGCAAGAGCTCAGCATGTAATTTTAAAAGGCTTGTAGATTCATAGATTTTAAGGCCAGAAGGGACTGTTAACAATTGTCTTCTCTGACCTGAGTAACACAGCTTGTAAAACTTAACCGACTTCTCCATCAAACCCGTAAATTCTAGTTCAGCTAGAATATAGCTTAGTCAAGAAAAATTATTTTATTCAACTCACTTTGAGGCATTTCTTCTCAATTAAGGTACTCAACCCCAGCTATTTCAAGCTATTTCAGCTATGATGTTTTTCTTTTGATCACTTCCATCCCCGCCCTCCCACAGAAAAAGTGTGTCTCTCTTCTACTGCTCTTCTGGCCAAAAAGTGGTTGAAACATATTTGCTCAGTATTTATACAAAAATTCACCTCCGGCAGATTCTGAGCCTGGAAAACGTTAAGCTAGAAAGTATCTTCCAAAAAGCTGTAAGTAACTGAAAACAGGTGACTGAATATGAACAGTTACACAACCGTAATAAACCTCTCACTATCAATCCCACTGGAGTGCAGAATAGCAAGTCTTTTCACGCTGTACGCAGGAAAGTGAGCTGATGGAAGCAGCACCTAGCTCAACCTACAGAGAAGAGAAAGAGCCTGCTAACAGCTTCAAGAGATGCCAAGACATTCTCCAGAAGTATTTCTCAGCTAGCCAAGGGGCCCACTAGGCCAGTCACAACAAAGCTGAGAAGCCCTTGCTACGCTGAAGCAGGTGTTCACACTATTTCCTTACTAAAACAGTCTTTGCTTCCCCTAACAAAGAGCATCCCCAGTCGCGTGGTTGTACGTACAGTTACGTTTTATCACCCTCAACATTTGGGCAGCAAGGAAACATCCCAACCAAGCAGCAGCACACCACAGAGGCACGGCGTGACCAAGACACAGACTGTCCACTTTTGAAGATCACAGGCAGCAGGAAGGCATGAAGGAAAACAGTGTGTACCATGCTCAAATGATTGGAAGGACATTACACATTCTGTACAAAAAAAATCTTAAACCAGACATTTTCATGTAGTAAATACAAGGAACCCTCTGCCTTGACACTGCAACTGCTTCTGCAATTAACTATACAGGATAATACCACACACAGAAGCTTGCTTGTTTACTACAAAATAAATAAGAGAAGGAGTTAGCCACCTGAAGCTAGCATGGATTTCATGCAATGCTGCCCTAAAACTTGAAGGTGTAGGTACTGATGATGTAGGTTGGCATCTCGGGAGACCTATTCCTACTGCCATTGGAGGGGGCCTGGAAACCTGTCCTTCTTTGTGTAAGGTACAAAGTCAAACACAAAATAAAACACAAGTCCACTTCATATTTCTATGCTTATACAGATTTTAAACCCTACATTTAAAAAACAATTTAGGATCTTCTCTTTTCTCTTACATGTCAGACCAATGGGTTTTTCATGAGCAACCTAATTGGCAGGAGAAGGAAAAAGTATGATTTCATATAATCAGGCAGCCAATTCCTTACATGGAACACCAAAGTTGCCTCGGAAACACGGCTGCTTCCACGGTCAACTAATTTTGCCTCTTTTGTCCCACGGGACCAGGCTTTACAGAGGCATCATTTATTTATAGGCCTTTCCACTGGACTTCAGTTATCAGCCAATAATACTGCGGACACACACACTTCTAATGGCCTATGTTTTGAAACCAAGTCTAATCTGATGGCACAGTGCCCAAACTCCTTTTCCAGCATAGCCATTAAAGGATGTAGGTTATTGCTGTTGTCACCATTGATATTTGTCATTGTAATGTAATTAGGGCCCTAAAATGATGCATTACAGCCCTTGGCACAGCTTCTATTAAAATCTTTTCTTCTGCTCACTGAACTGCGACCTGCTTTCTGATGAATAACAGACAGACAGCTTTAGGGTGAGGAGCAGATTCATCAAAGAAGTATTTTTCAGCTCTGGAAATAAAATAAATAAATAAATAACAGAGGGCAACCTAAGAAGAAAAGCACAAGGAAGTGGGGGGGGGGGGGGAACCGAACAGGCATTTGA
>VZTL01037085.1:0-10225 GCA_013400535.1 Scopus umbretta
GGCCGGTGCCGCGGTGGCCGGGCGGGCTTCTGCTCACGGGGCGCGGCGGGGAGGGAGGTTGCCCGCCGGCCGGCCGGCCGGGTAGCGGCGTTGTCTGTACCCGCCCCGGCGCGATGTATCAGGGCCGGGCCGGGAGCCCCCGCCGCGCCGATCCCGCCGTCGCCGGGGCGGTTCTGGCAGGTGGTTCCGCACGGTAGCAGCCGGAGCTGGCTTGTGTCACCGCGCCCAGCGCGGGTGCTCCGCCTGGCGTGAGGGCTCCCCGCCGGGTGCCCGGCTTTGCCCGACGGCAGCCGACGCTGCCGAGGCGGGTAGGGAGCGGGGGGCGGCTTCCCAGCCGCGGAGGGGCCGGTGTCGCCGCTCCGGGAGGTGAGTGGATCCTTCCAGGTCGTCTGGAGAAACTCCTGGGCCAAGGAAGAGGTAACCGTGGGCCTGGAGGTGCGAGGGGGGCCGTTTCTGCCCCCTCCTTCCTTTGTGCCTCCCCGCAGAGGAGGCGGAGCGCCGTTCGGTGCTGCTGTTTGTCAGGCAGCGCTGTTCCAGTGCCTGGGGTGGGATGGGGTCCTTGTGCGTTGGCTGTGAGCGTGGTCAGAGGAGAGCCGTGAATGTCAGCCGTGTGCTCCGACACGGGACATCTGGCTCAGAGAGTCCCTGAAAATATATGGCGCTCCACTGCTGCGTATGAAGCTAGGCTTCTGACTTCAGTTGTCTGAAATACGTGCCTTTCGAGTACGACAGGTAGCGTATGTTCCCTTCCTTCGCTATTATGAACCACTAGAGTGATTTATTTATCGCTGTCGTCACGTCTGTTCAAACAAGCGTAGCGTGCCATACATCAGCAGGAGACCACAACTTTTCTTCCTCTTCTTCCGTCCTCTGCTTCCTCCCGTGTCTTGCACTCGCCCCGCTGCAGGTCTGCTCTGATGTCTTGTCCCTACCTCTGTTTTGCTAACAGGATGAAACACAAGCCAGGTTGTAACTAGTGTGGGTGCAGAGCGGTCGGAGTGAGTGAGTGGCAGCTGCTTCCCGCCTGCTGTTACCATTCGTCAATAAGTGTCCATTGTTGGGTTCCTGTTAGTTTATTACATATCTCAAAATACTTCTACTACTGTATGTTTTCGCCAGTTTAATTGTTTCTAATATAGCATTGCACATTTTAATGACCTTTAGATAGGTCAGATAGGCTGCTTCTCCTTTGCTGTGTATAGTTATTCCCAAGGTGTTGTTAAAGTCATGGTAAGTGGTGCTGAGACTGAAATCACCTACTCTTTAAACTAAAAACTTAATGAAGAAAATCAAGGGTGCCTTGGTGCAAGAATTTTGGGAGCAATTAATGCAAAACCAGGAACTTTTCCTGTCCAAAATGTCAAGATGATCTCAAGATTAAAATCAAATGCATGTGTCATTTTCTGTGGGTTTTTTATTCTATTAATGTTGATTATTTCTTCCCTTAGCTTTTAAAGTTTTGTTTTGTGTGAAGCCTTATTAGTGGATTCCTTGTTGCTGCAGTCAGTTTATCTTTCCTTCCGGCTTTTTTGTACTCAGTGTAGGTATTGTATCCACTGGTACTTGTCATAATTTCTGAGGCTACTTCAGTAAAGTTTGCTTGCAGTTCTTAAGTTTTGTTTGCCGTACAAGCTCTTCATGAGTTCTGGGGTGCAGGCTATTCTGTCCTTTGCCTTTATCCCACTTAGATTACACGAGTGAGTTTTCTTCTAGGTTATTTTGTTCTGTTTTCCATTCTTATACTCTCCTTTTCTTAAACTTTCAAATGTTATAGTGATGGAACTCATAGCCCTGATCTTTAGTTTGAACATTAATAACTGCAACATTTAAATCTTGTGTTTTCCCTGCTTTCGAGAGAGAGAGATTTCAATGGAATGGCAGATTGAATGAATCCTTGTCTTCATATTTGGCTGATGGGTAAATTCCAAGAGCATACAAGCAACTTTTTCCTGGTCTGAGTAATTCAAGCATAAAGACATGTGTATGTAGGAAACCGGAACTAGCAGAGCAAAAGGTATGTAACTGAATCATGAAGTGTATGCATATGGTATGAAACTATATAACATAAAATGGAAATGACATATTTCCTGTAAATACTTAATAGATGTAATAATCCAGTATTTGATCTAAAATCCCTGCCATACAAAATTATTGCAAGAATGTTGGATGGGAAGCGTATTGCATTTCTGCATTTGCTTTGAATTTTGTTCATTGCACTTAATGGAAAGAGATGCATATTACTTTTTCTTTATCATTTAGATGCTGTGTCAAAGAAAATTTATGGTGGAATATTTAGACACTGTATTTTATAAAGCAGTCAATGAATATCTAAAATAGAAATTACTCTTTGTAAATATGTAACAAATTTTAATGCCTGTGATATTTTGTATAATGAATGTTATTGTCTGTGATGCTTGGTAGTATGAGCTATCTGACCTTCTGTCAGTTGAAATCAGGCTCTATTTTGACCAGAACATTAAGCTGACACAAGTGAAAGAAGCTGCTCAAAGCAGCACTCTGTTTCTTCGTAATGATCCAAACATATAGATCTGCACGGTGAAATGGTTGGGAAACTTAACTTATTTAAAAAGAAAAAAGTTTTTTCCTGCATTAATTTTCAGTAGAATTAGTGCCTTGAGATGGTTTATTATTCTGCTATGTAAAGAGCTGCCTGAACTCAGGGGGATGAGACAGAAACAGAAGAGGCAGAGGGAGGAAAGACTGCTCCTCTCCATTGCAGCGCTAGTTCTTATGAGTAAAGTTTATTTCACTGAGTTCTCTGTAGATTCTTCAAGTTATTAATCTTAAAATATTTAAAGAGAGAATGTGGAGCAAGACCCAGAGAGAAGCTCTGTGAGGGCCCGAGGGCTTTAACGAGGGGAGCCCACGGGGCCCTGAGGCCGTGCATTATTGCACAGCTGGAACCACTATGCTGATCCACCCAGCTTTCTCTCAGACTGTGTCATCTTCCCTGCAGGACACAGGAGATCATGTTAGGAACTGTTAGGCTGACCTGCCTGCCTTCTCTCCTGCACCGTCCCATCTGTCCTGTGAGGCGAGGAAGTGGTCACTTGTTATTGTTAAATGTATCTGTGACTAGAAGTGTTCTGGTGTCCAAGTCCCCAGTGTGTTTAGTCTCCACACAGTCAATTTGTGCCCCCTTTTTTGAGAGGAAAAAAAAAAAAATTATAAATAAACTCAGCCTATTCTTAGGTCATGTGTCATGCAGTGATATTTCTGTAGCAATGGATATCAATTGCATTTAATGCCTCTGAATTTTGCTTGAACTGGTGAGGTGCATTTAAGCTGATTGCCATCTTCCCTAGAAGGGAGCTCTAGATTGAATTCCAGTAAACAAAGTTGTCTGAGTAGGAGAACATACTCCATTTTAGAAACTTTTTGATGTCGGAAATCTACGGAGCTGATGTCAGTTTTAGCCTGTTTTGAACACTTACCAGTAGGTGACTTAACTACTGGCAAATAAAAATATTGTGCATTGCCTTCATATAAGCAGGACCTTGCTTCTACTTTGGGCAAAAGTATTTGAACTTCCATGTTTTGTATAGTGCTTTGGGACTCTAGGCATGAAGAATGTAATATGTACTTTTGGGGGAATAAAAACTGTGCCCTAAGGGTACAGTTACAGAAACTGTGAGATTTTGACTAATCTTGATGTCTTTTGTTTCAGTTTTATGTGACTTTAGCAGACCTTGTTACTTTTGCAAGGTTCACTCCTGAACCAGTCATTAATGTGGGAAGTCTGTGCATTACTTACTCATTTGTAGAGGAAATACATATGTGTGTTCTCTATAGTAGAGAATTGTTATCCTTCATTAGTGAAATAACAGCATTCTGTTTACTGTGATCACATTACACTACCTCACAAAAGCAGGATGGCTGCATGCAAGAAACAGCACAGGAACAGTGCTATGAATCTAAATTTTCCTTTATTCTACTTTAATGTGTTCTGCATATTGATTTTCTAGTCATTTGTCAATCACATATAATTAATACATTTTCTTTTTGGCTGCACAGCTTGCTTAAGTCAAAGGATCAAATGCATTGATGCTGCTGACCATACTGTGATAGTTATGTACTTTTCACAACTTAATCTTCAACTCCATTACTAACCAAAAACAACTCTAGCAAATATCCCAAAGACTAATGGACCAAGGAAAACAGAATCAAGGTTGATTTTGTTGTTAATCAACAAACAAATTCAGCTTGATTAGAATAATCAAGTTGTGTTTCTTTTGTTTTAATACAACTTTTTCATAATTTTCATAATAAGCTGAGGCTTAAATTCACTGAGAGTTCAGTTCTGAAAAAGTATTTGTTTGTTGCAATGTTTGCTATGATCTTAATATTTCTTTTACAAAAGTAAATAAATTGGTATGTCTGTGCTATCATCTGTAGGTACGTTTTCATCTAGAAGACTGAAACCTACCATCTTTCATTACTTTCATTTTTCAGTACTCATGGGTAAGAGAAAGGAAGAAAGTATTTCAAAACCTGGATCCCACAAAAGAAAGAGACAAGAATACACAGATGAACATAGCGATGAGTCTAGTGAAGAAGAAAATTCAGAGTCATCAGCTGACAGCAATTTCTCCTCACTGTCGGTAAGTTGTTTAAAAATTTGCAGGGAGGGATGTAAGAAAAAGTTGATATAAAAAACGTTCTGTGCTTTTGGTTGACGTTGAAATAAATGTCTTGCATGTAGGCTTCAGCAGAACCAATATAAAAGAAACGAGAGGTATTGTCTGTGATGAGGATTTCTGCATGAGTTCATTCTTACCTTATGTCGCTTGGGTCATGCAGTTTTTACAGTTGATCATAAAATAATAGTATTCTGGTTTTACAGAATGAATACTACGGAAGTTGTCAAATAACCAAATAAAGGAAACTGATTTTGTTTGATAGAAGTACGGTACATTTGGTTTACGGTTGTAGTAAAAATTAAAAGAGAAAATATTTAGAAAGCAAATTATTTACTGAAAGAAGCACCAAATACTTGTTTGTCTTGCACAGCTGACACTTTTCAAATTACTACAAAAATCTAGTGTTTGAAATGCACAGTTTGATGGAAATGAAACTTGAAAACAGGAATGACGTTTTGTGCTGCTTTTCTGTAATAGTTGAATTCTAATTTGAGGGAGGATTTAAAAAAAAACAAAAAAAAAACCTTCCGAGATTGCAAATACTGTCCTATGTATTATAAGACACCGTGGTTAATTTTTGGTATGCAAAAGCATTATTCCTCTCTTCGTTGTCTTCAGCAGCAGCTGTTCTGTGTCACTGGTTTGTTTACTTCTCCTGAGGACTTTGCTTTCTTAGAAAATATTGCTTTTCTGAAGCACTAGTGATAAAACAAAAGTTTCCTGTTAAAACAATACTTTACCAGTTGAACAGTGTGCTGTCCCATTTCTAGTTTCATTTCCTCCTTCCTGATCTAAGTTAATTTCCCTACTTCTAAGCTGTGCTAAGAATTCTCACAAATAGTATTATTCAAATAACAAAAAAGTCTTTCTATTATGCTCTTTATTACTGCTGTGACAACTGTATAGAGTCAATGATCTTAATCTTTTAGATTGTGTTAATTATAAGTTAGTTATGGGGAGAACTGAAAGCTACTATGGGTGAGTGATCAGCTTTGGTAACTGTTTTCCTCTTATTCTGCAACCGCTCTGTAGCAAGCAGCTTTTCATGGCGTCATGAAACCCTTCCAATTTCCCTGTAGTTTGTAACCATTGGTTACATCATACTGTTATTTCAGTTATCATGTATTTAAAATAGATAAACTGTATCTCATTAAATTGCATACATAACACTAGTTTTAATTGTGAATTCTTTAGACTGCAGGGGAAGTTGGGATAATTGAAAGTATCCAGCTGAAGAACTTCATGTGCCATTCGATGTTGGGGCCTTTTCAGTTTGGATCAAATCTCAATTTTGTTGTTGGAAACAATGGAAGTAAGTATTAATTGCCCCATTTCTTTGTCAAAGAACCCTTTTGTTAATAAATTAGAAGATGTAATTTTTATTTGAAAAAGAATTGCTAGCTGTCTTTTAGGAATGGAGATGGATTCACTTGTGGTTTTGGGAACCACACAGGTCTGTCCCAGTAGTTCAAGGCTGGTGAAAAAGTTAGGTCTTAAATTTGGAAATTTGCAAAAGATAATGTGAATATAAATACTTTCATAGCCAAGTCATACATAGATTTATACTTAAACTAAATGTATTGGCATGTTCATTGTTAGATGCACAGTAATTGTCCAAGTATAATTCATGTAGAAACTATTATAGGAGAGGGAAATGATACTTATTTATGCAAGGTCACTTCTTTTGGAGAGAGTATTTAAAAAATTAAACATGAATTTTGAAAGAGAGCTTAAAACCTTTTAGATAGTTATATAAATGGTAACATAGGTTTGATATCTTCTGTTGTATACATGTTTTCTATATGCATGTAAGGAAGGGGAGATTCTTTCCTCCTGAGATATGACTTCTTGTTTAATGCAAATTGCTAAATAGAAGTAACAGAAGTTTGGCTCAGCATGTTTTGGTGGGGTTTTTTGTTTGTTTGGGTTTTTTAGAGTTGTTTTTGTTTTTTTAAGGGAGCACCTTGGAAGTGGCAGATGTTTTTCTAGAGTTATTGCTATTTTATGTGTTTGTTCAATGAATACAGAATTCAGACTTTAAGTGCATTAATATATAAGCAGTTAAAAATATGTAATGTGAACTGGATAAAGAGTTACAATAATGTCTTTTTTAAAAAAGTTCAATGTTCCTATTACAGGTGGAAAAAGTTCTGTATTAACTGCTCTTATTGTTGGACTTGGTGGAAAAGCCACTGCAACTAATAGAGGTTCCTCATTAAAAATGTTTGTACGAGATGGAGAGACGTAAGTAAAACTTTTTTAGTTTTAAGGCTGAACATGTTGCTTAGAGATTGTGATTCAGGTTAGCTGATAAGTTTTCTGTTCATCTTAGTTTTCTCTGTTCTCTTACTGGATCTACCAGCTCTGAATAAAGAGCGTAACACTGAAGAGACCATATTTAAACAAAAAAGCAAAACTACAAACAAAAACGACGCTAGAAATTTTACCAGTAGTATACCATTATCTCTGAACTAGCTAACGTAGTGGTATGTCCTGCGTATTGCCCAGTTCTTGTGTATTACTTCCATGATGTACTTGAATATCCCACAGAAGAGTTGAGTTCATTAGAAAAAAATTATAATAAATTATAATTGTTCTGCAAGCAGTGAGGTTATTAATTCTTTTTCTGTCTCTGTGAATGAATGAATATACAATATAAAGACCTTGACATACAAGTGAGTTATTAAACACACAGGAAACGGATTCATGTCTGCTGCAAGAGTGGGGATAACAACATGTTTAGGGAAATCAATAAAAAGATAGGACATTTAAAAGTTTGCATTGACGTGAAGCTTTAACTCAGAGCTCCAGGCTTTTTTTTTTTTTTTCAGAGGTGCTTGGAGTAAAATTATTGGCAGTACCTGCCTTATGTATAATAACTTAATGTTTCAGTACTTACTCGGGAGACAGAAAATCTGAATTTGGAACTGGAATGACATCTCATCTTTTCTAGAAGAATGCCTTAAGCATTCTGCTGTAGATTACTTAAGTTAGGGATAGCTGTAGAAGCTAAGCAACTGTTCTCTACAGAAGCCAGTTTGGGGACAGGAGAACAACCAAAAAGCAACTTGATTCTGCAGCCTAAATATGAGGGCACTCAATGGGAAGCGAAGGAGGGGGAAGTCTGCTCTCACAACTATTTGCTCATGATTTATCTGAAACAGGTCAGTGTATGGTAGCCTTTCTGGCCATGTGTCTCCGATGCTGTTTTGGCTCAAAAAACATTAAATATATTTTCTTCCCGTTGGTACTATGACTGACTTGCGGTTGTGACCTGTACAAGACATGACAATTTTTGTGGAAAATTAGAATGTTCTGATATTTCTTTTTTTTTTCCTCTAGATCTTGAACTAACTTCAGTTAATTCTTATTATTATTTTTATTTTTTAGTTCTGCAGATATTTCCATAACACTGCGAAACCAAGGTAGAGATGCATTTAAACCAGAAGTGTATGGTAGCTCTATTATTGTGAATCAGCACATTAATCTGGATGGAAGCAGAAGTTACAGACTGAAAAGCAAATCTGGTTGGTGCTAGTTTGTTTTGTTCTCAGTCTTGAAAACATTTAAAGAGCTCCTATTGCTTTAAATGCCTCAATGTTAGTAAAGGATGATGTTTCTCATTTCATTCATCATTTGAGGATGATGTCCATTTTTTTTTTATTTACCTTAAATTAAGAATATTTTAGCATGTCAAAAGCAGTTGTGTCAGGTACTGCATGATATGAGCTCATACATTATTTGTCCTTATGAAAATCTGCTTGTGTAATGAGGCTGAACATAGTTTTTTAGTCTTCTTTGAGTTTTTGTTGAATTTGCTGATTTACCTAAATTCTGTCACAGAGGGTTTATGAGGCAGGGAGGGACTTTAATTAGAAGTCTTTCTGTACAAATGCAAATATATTGGAAAGATGAAAAAAAACAACCAACCAGTGTTTCTCATTTAGGACTAAATCTGTGTTACAAAATACTAATCTAATTTTTTTTACACTTACTAAGAATCACTAGATTGAACAAAAGGCTACGGTATTGTATGTCTCTTTACATCGGACTTATTGGTATTTTACCTTTCTTGTTTTGCCATTAGGGACCTTAATTTCTTCAAAGAAGGAGGAACTCATAGGAATACTGGATCACTTTAATATACAGGTAATTGTTCTAATATTTAAATTCTGTGCAGTTCGAAACATCAGCATGTAATGTTATAATTCTTCAATTAAAAAGTAGTGTTCCGTTTCATTAAGTGAGAGAGCTTCGTTTCTTCCATGTTCTTTCAAGACCATTTTTCGCAATGGCAAAAGAAACTTGAAACTTATAACTCATACGATGCAGAATAAGATTGTACCACAGACAAATAAGTACTTGCTATGATCTGTGAGCTGCGAGTCGTGTGCCCTGTTAACGAAAGTCTTAGCTTATGTAGATTCCTTTCATACCTGGAGCTCTTACCACCACCACCCCACCCTCCGCCGCTTGTTATTTCGGTTTTTGCTGTTGCAGAAATTTGAGTGAGTTTTTTCTGCTTAAGTGATTAAGGAAAGATCAGGTAGTGTACATGAAGTTTAAAATATTCAACACAGTCAGCCTTTCAAATCATACAGACTTCTGTTAATAAGTATTGACTTTATTTTGTGGAAACTTCTGTAAGACTATATTGGGAAATTAATTGCATTTAATGCAATACTTTGATCAATTAAATAATGAGAAATTAAACAGCATTGGACAAAATTCCTAATGCTGATCTTGTTAAATAAATGATAAAAATAGACACTCTCTTTCTAGAAGTCACTTACCCTCCTGGAAACCATTCCTTAGCTGTCCTGGTTGTGGTTCTAATTTGTACTTGATGGAGGTGGATTTTTAAAATTTTTTGTTGTTGTTGGGGTGTGTGTGGTTTTTTTTTTTTAAAAAAAAAAGGAGTAGAAATCTTTATTTCTGGATCTGCTTGTCAGCTTATTACTGAATTGCTGGGCATGGAATAGGGACATGGTTTGCTCACTTTCATGGATATGCAGTTACATGAGAACTTTTTAACTTAAAATAAAAAGAACATAATTTATTTTTACAGGTAGATAATCCTGTGTCTGTTTTAACCCAAGAGATGAGTAAGCACTTTTTACAGTCTAAAAATGAAGGTGACAAGTACAAGGTAAGAAAAATCATTTAACATTTTGATTAAACATTAAAATACTAATTTAAAATCTTTAGAGGTGGCTTTTGGAAGGAAAAAACTTCAGAGTTCTTAATGATCTGTTGTGGGTTAACTCGGGTAAGCAGCTAAGCACCACATAGCCACATGCTCACTTCCCTGCTGCCCCCAGCTTGGGATGGGGGAAGAGGAAAGGAAGGGTAAAAGCAAGAAAATTTGTAGGTTGAGATAAAAAAAATGTTTAAAAAAAAAAAAAGTAGGAAAAGCTGGAAAAAGAGAGAAAGAAAGCAGAGCAAAATAAGAGATGCAAAGGCAATTGCTCACCACCTCCCATGGGTAGACTGATGCCCAGCCAGTTCCCAAGCAAAAGATGGCTAACCCCACTAAACCATCTCCTCTCCCTTTTTATTGCTGA
>VZTL01037091.1:0-13522 GCA_013400535.1 Scopus umbretta
GGTTAAACCACAACAACAGCTTTTAATGGGATAGGAGATACAGACAAAGGGAGAGATAGAGTATCTCAGAGAGAAAGAAAAAGACTTTATTTCAGTTCATTTTGTCTGAAATTTCTCCCACATAATTGTCAAATTTAATTATTTAGAACACATATCCAATAATGCACTAAGACTAATTCCATGTGAAACCGTCAAACATGTAAAAAGGAGTGGTGAGAAAAGCCCTGGAGGGTTTTGTTTAGCATGACTGCAGTCAGAAAAAGATGTGTGCACCAGTACTAAGGGCTTGGGTATTTACATATATGTGTAGACATGCACATGTGTTTATATATGCATATATATTCATTTGCATACTAAACAAAAGCAGAATTCCTATGAAAAATAGATGGATGAAAACTGTCCCTTTTTAGAAAGAAAAAAGCCCAGAATATTTAATTTCTGACTCTGTAAAGTGATACAGAGAGTTGATGGGAAGATTAGTGCTGACTTATTTGTGATGAAGGGGTGAGGTTTGTTTCCTGTGAGGACTCATTATGCTATAGAAACTCAGATCCTTACAGGTGCACAGGCACCCAGTTACAAATGAAAATCAATAGGAAAGAGTTATGTTCACCTGCTTAAGAATCTGAACCTGAGCATGTCATCCAAGGCCTGTTTGTTGGTTTCCATGGTCCTGGGAACAGGACCTATCTCAAAGATGCTGCAAATAGAGATGAGGTCAAGGTCTGCTGCTCAGTGAAGGGGAGATAATGTGCTAAAGCATTAGTACACTCAGCTGCCTGGCAGCTTCCCTGTGTCCCCCAGGATGCTCCAGAGTTCACAGCTGTGAATGAGCAGCTGAAACATTTGAGCACGGGGATTGGGCAGAGTTAACCAGCTAGAGAAGGACAATTTCAGGACTGGAAATGGCTGAGCAGTAGGAGAGTGTGTACAGGACAGGTAGTTTAAATTAACAACTCCAGTCCAGAGATTTCCACTGCCCCTTGGTTCATTGTTCATGGATTAGCACTCACTTACCTCAAAAAGATGCAGGAAGGACAACACACCAGACCTGTGCTGGAAGGAGCTGTTGATATATCCTGAATGACAGTGTGAGGAGTCTCCTAGAAACCAGCCAGGGAGAAGTGCTCAGCTGAATGGCCTCAGGGGAGCTAGAAGGATGGAGGAAACAGCAAAGGATGTTCCTCATCTCTGTTCTACTTTCAGAGGTCACAAAGAAAATGTTTGGTGAAGAGGGGCTTTCAAGAGGTAGAGCCAAATAAGCGAACCATAAGCCTTCCCTGGCCTGTTCCCTCTTAAACTAATGAGATTTTCATTCATTCAGAGCTATCAAGATGGATGGAGAATGGAAGCACTACAGCAGATATAAATTTCATGTCTAAAAGCACTCTGAGATTTTAAAGTCCACAAGACATGGTGGAGCCTACTCATTAAGTGGCATGCTAAATTTTCCCCTTGATTTTTACTGATTACTTCAGGATGCCAGAGACTGATTATATTATCTTTTCTAGTCTTTTCTTTTGCCAGTGACTTCTGGGGCTGCTCAGGCATGCCTTGTGCATGTGTGTGTATGCACACGTGCATGGGATTGAGGTCTCTAGATTCTGTGCATGTTGTTTTACATAATATATTGATAAAGCCTCAGGCTTTAAGAAGGATAAAGCTGGGAGAATCAGCATAGATAGTAATAGCTTCTGCTAATGGTGGTGTTCTGGACAGCAACCAGAAACTAAATCAGGTACACCTAACTTTTGCCACTATAAAATACTGTTCCTGGTTGCTTACTTTACTCAAGAGTACCCTGAAAACTAGAACTGGGGAGAAGCTATTAATATTATGCTTCTCAGGTGTTGAACAAGTATCTCCTGGGAACAATTTCTAGTATTCAGAATAAAATTAAAGCCTGTGAGAGCTCTGCCACCCAGTATTAAAACTCTTCCACTTCCTAAATATTCCTTGATTTTACCATTTCTCTGTGTACCTGAGAATGTATGGTAATTCCCCTGAAAAGAAACCATAATAGTGTAATTAAAGCTGCAATGCACCCTTTCTGCTTCAGTTTTGAACTTCAGGGGGGCTCAATATTATAATCTCACTTCAGGGATGATATATACATGGCTCCCACTGAATTACTGCTGATCCTGAAATGCATCATCTGCTGTCATTCCAGATCTGCTCCTCTGCCCTCTGCTTATGGCACTGTTGTAACACCTCAGGACCTACTGTCTTGAAAATATCCCATCCTAAAAAACAACACAGACCAAGAAGGAAATCTCCTTGCTGTTGCAGCTGTGATCTAAGTTATATTTAGCTGCATGTTCTCAGTCTGGCCAGGCCACATGGTCTCAGACCAGTCAGAGGTTTCAGCAGGTTTCAAAGGGGGAAAATTTCCTTTCTTTGTCTTAAGACACACACAAACAGTCACTGAGATACTGCAGCAGGGAAAAAAAATCTATGGTCCACCTTGATACAAAACATTTCTTGAGGAGTCTAGTGTTGACAGGGCTACTGTTGACCTTGGCAACATGAACGATTACCCCAAACTATCCATATCATCCCAGGGAAGATGCACAGACATTTCCTCTTGCATATACCTTTCAAATCACTCATCAAAATGTGGACTACCCCATGGGGCAAGAGCTGAGGTCCTGTTGACCTTCCCAAGCTGTTTTTGCTTAGCAAAACACAAGCATGCAAAATTTAGATTTGTGTTGTTCAGTGGACAAAAACAAATTACACTGTGGGTCAGGTGATATATAGGAGCTATCCTGTTAGCTTGAGAGCTTGCAGTGAGTATCTGTTGGTCTAGAAAAGGAAAACAAAGACACCGTATTTTTGCTCAGTTAGAAAGTGTAGGCTGTTTTTTATCATTATGTACAAAGAACTGTGAAGTTAGGTTGTAGTAACCACAAGACCAAGCAGCATAATTGCTGAAGTAAGCATAACAAAGTCTTCTGGGTAGCCAATAAGAGTTATATCCTAATGTGGTAGCCAACATGGTTAAGAGATACTTAGGAAGTGAATATGTAAAAGAGCTGCAATAAAGTATGAAAGGCAAGCCTTAGGGGGTAGCTGGATGGAGTTTTGCACAGGACAATATTTCTAGGTGTCATAGCACCCTGTGTCTGGCAGGTTGTGTTCAGAAAAACAAGGTGCCGAACTGCTTTGATGTTGGAAACATGCAGAAATTTTAACTCTGCTTCCTGATTTCTGCTTAAGCAAGCCTGCAGCTTTCTCTAATAATCTTTGACTGATCAGAAGCAAACCAAACAGAGATAAGGTGTGGCAACTGTGCTACTTAATTTCAGTGTTATCTGATGTTTGTGATCCAAGTCTTCCATAATATGGGCTATTGATACAAAACTAGTCAATTTTTCTCTGACAGTGAAGATACTTCGTTAAAGCAGGCTTGCATTCAGTTCAAAACTCCCTTTGAATACTATTGTTAGAAGAGAGACATTTAACTCTGTTCTAGTGATACAGTCATTAGGAGAACAATTAACAAAAGTGATACTGTCCCTTGCTGAGTAGTGAAAGGTGTCTTCACCTAGATAACCTTTCTAAGGGGAGTAGCACAAAGGAGGGAAGAAGGACAGCATCCGCCGTTGGAGCTAAAAATAGGCTACAGGCAAGCACCATACCACCTGTGAAAGACTATGAAGTAAAGGAAAGAGTCCCAAAGCAGAAGTTACTCTTGATAAAAGGAAAGACCTCCTCCAAAAAGCAGTGCAGGTTGGGGAGGAGAAGAAATGCATAACTCGTGATGGCTCAGTGGGGCAGAGTTTGTACCTGCAAGAGATTTTTGGGGATTTGGGTCATTATTTCCTTGCAAAATATTAATTTAAACATTTCTGAAATAGTTGTTCAGGTATCTTGAATTTCATGGAAGTCTGCAGGCAGCTTAACATGAGGTGTTGCTAGCTAAAACCAGCTGTTGTTCTAATTTACACCTCAGGGTCTTTTTGCTGTTTAATCTATGTTGAAATGGAGTGGGCCTAAAGGGAATGTAAATTCATCTTATTTCTGCCCTCTTTTTAGGCTGTTCTCTCAGAATGTAACATGAAACACTGTGCATTTTCCTAGAAATTTCTTTCTGTTGATCTCCTCAAAATGTATTTTTTATTATTGTTTTAGATCATGGTCTATATTTGACTTCTGTTGCTTACAGTATGTGAGCATGCAATGAAACTCATTTGGCTTCCTAACATCTATGTAGAAATAGGTAGTTTTCCAGAAAAGAAATGGACTCCCTGAAATGAAATACCTGTTTTCTCTGACTCACTGAAATGAACGGGAACCAAATTGTTTTATAAAGCTGACTTGTAAAAGCTAGTGAGAGAGACTTGATGTGGGCCTAAAGGATCACTTTAAAAGGTGGAAAATCCTTTTCACTATGAACTAGTGGCTCTTTCAGTGGATGAGTCTTCCTCTCAAATATGTGTGCCACTGACAAAATTAGGCCATGCCACTGAATTACAGAAACTTTCGTGTAGTTAGGCAGTCTTATCCTTTATATTTAATCTTTCATTGAGATTGCATATTGCATTCTCATTCTGTGTTGACTATATTTTAACTTGTGATTCAGAGTAGTTCTGCCTGGGAATCAGTCGCTGCATTATGCTGGGCTTATATCAAGGATGTTGGAATACTCCACTCATAATGCAAAATTCAAAGGCTTTATTAATATTTTGCAGTATTTTTGCATATGTCTCGTTATGCATATAACTAGACTCCTGTTTAGCATATGTATCAGTGATGTGTGATGCAAGGGATATAAACTTAGTTACAGAAATACAGCTGTATCCAGTTCTTTCCAAAAATAGCTAAATATTCTTTATCTCCTTTAAAGATAACACTTCTGAAAGCTGTCAATGTATACGACAACTTCTGGATATAATATGTATTACTAGTAAAGGTAGTCATAGGAAATGTGATGGAACCACAGTCAGTCCATGTGAATATTTTTGATTCTACTGAAACTGAAGTACTTTGACTCAGTTTAGTTTCCTTTTTAAAGAAGAAAGAGTAAGATTCTAAGAATGTGATGATGTCTTTTTTTAAAATTTGTGAATATTTATTCATTTGGAAGTCACCACTTGCCCGCTTTGCTGTTTTTTTTCCTATAGGGAAATTTTTAATATTTCAAATAGAAACAGAAAGAAAAGATTTGTGTTGTTTTGGAATGAAAAAATTCTGAAGACCCCAAACAATCCACCTTCATTCTTCTTCTTCTTCTGAGGGGAGACCTTATCGCTCTCTACAACCACCTGAAAGAAGGTTGTAGCAAGGTGAGCGTCAGTCTCTTCTCCCAAGTTACAAGTGATAGGACAAGAGGAAATGGCCTCAGGTTGCTCCAAGGGAGGTTTAGACTGGATATTAGGAAAAAATTTTTCACCAAAAGGATTGTCAAACATTGTAAAAGGCTGTCCAGGGAAGTGGTTGAGTCACCATCTGTGGAGGGATTTAAAAGTTGTGTAGATGTGGCACTTAGGGACATGGTTTAATGGTGGACTTGGCAGTGTTAGATTTACAGTCAGACTCAATGATCTTAAAGGTCTTTTCTAACCTAAGTGATTCTATGGTTCTATGTTTCTTGGTCATCAGGTAGAACTCTTGTTCCTGGAAAATTTCAAAATTTTCAGATTTCTTCCCACCTGGAATGAAGCCTGTCTTTTCAGCTCCAGTTACAACAGCAGCTTTACTCTCTACTTTTTCTGTTGCATAGCCATCTGGCTTTCAAACTCTTTGTTCCTGCTAATATTATTTACTTTTCTTCACAGTTCCTGTTTCAGTACGCACAGTTAACATTTCATCCCTTTGCTCTCAGGGTTTCTGTAGTTTGAAGACCAAGACAATACTGCAAGGCATTTCTTGGCCTGATCTAATCACTTGAAAATGCTTTGTAGAAGCAAAGCCAGTGGACTAATTGACCATGAGATTTAACTTCTGTGGGTGAAACCTAATGATTTTGTCTAACTCCCTTCTGACTCCAGCCAATGTTCCACATCTGACTTCATCCTGTTCATTTGCTGCAAGAGGTGGTTTGAATTTCTCTGTCTACCGAATAGTTCTTTAGAATTCAAATCATATTCTGATCTCAGAGACTATTTAGAGAAGTTTGAAAAGTAGCAGACTTCTAGCTTTGGGGGATGTGCTTCTTAGCTCTGTGCTTTTGACTTTTCTTTTCATTATTTCTTATTTTCCTGACAATAATACTATCAATATCAAGTTAAAGGGAATTCCCTGGCTGAACTTGTCTTTTCACAGACTTCTTATCTGTCTAAACATTCATCTGCCCAGAGCTGAGAACCTGCCTTAAAATTTTATAGCAGTTGTTTTTATCAGATACTTTAGAGATTTTTTTTCTTTAACATTCTTCCTTTTCTCTGTTAAAGACGACTGATTTTCATGTGAACTCCATAACACTGTTCATATCCCAGGGTCCCTTTGTAGCTGCAGAGTTAGTCTGGGATCCAGGGGTAAAACAAAAGGTGGTAAAAGGAAGAAAGAACCTTCAAGGCAGAGGTAGAGCAGCTGAGTTGTTCCACCTTGGGTTTAATGTCAAGTTGCACCCCAAACTTCTTCCAGAGTCTGTCTCTTTTCCACTAAAGTAATCAGTATCATTACGGTGCTTATAACATTCTCTTATGTGATTTTGGGTCTAGACACCATAGTAACTTAGGTGCCCTGTGAATTCCTTCAGTTCTGGATTGATCTTTTTTGGATTTGTATGACATGAAATGAAATCCGGTCTTCTTGGTGATCAAAATGGTTGAACATTTGTCTGTCTTACACAGTGGGTACACTCTTTAACCTTTTGAAAGCCAATAAGCATATAACAAAGACATTTGTCTGAGCAAGTGCTATTGACGCTGTACCAGGACTCTCCAGACCTTCACAGTGTTGGATAAGTAACGCACAGTTTTACCCAATATAAACTAATCAAAGTGGACTGCATATATTTGTACATAATAATTTGTTGCTAGCCACAGTCCCTGACACTAAATGTCTCTTGGGTGTGTATAACCCTGATTGTAAGCCACTTCTTGCTACCTGTGCTTTACCACCTGCATATCAAACAAACTGTGCTTTTCTGTTGTACCATCTATCCTTCAGAGGGTAAGACTTTAGAAAAGAAACATGAACTAAGGCATCTCTCACTGAACTTTAGGGCAATGCTTTAACCTGACTATTCAGCTAAGCCCTTCTAAACAGCATGTGGAAGAAGTGACAGAAGTAAGTTCATGCCTACTGTCCCCTATCACAGTCTGGCTGCTAAAACACAAGCTTCTCCCATCACTACACTTAAGCTTTGCTAGTGATATATAGTCATCTCAGGAGGCAAACACAAATTGTATTGGATTATTACTGCCTGGCTTGCAGTGTCTAAACACTCCCTGCTCTTTCCAACCAGAATATGGCAAAAGTCTCCTAGACCTTTTATAAATATTTTATTTAAGGCACGGAGTCGTTACTGAAAAGGTATTCACAATGAACACAAATAAATTCATATTCTTAAGCTACAGCAAATAATTCAAGAAAATTGTAATTTAACCAACTTGACTCTGCATCATACAGCTCTTTTGCTGGTATAATTTGACTTAGCTCTTTTTTCTTCAGTTGACATATACCAATTTATAATTTTGGAGAATCTGGCCACATCTCTTTATTGTGCTATGGTTATCGCTGTTGTCAAATGTCATCTACTGCAAAGATCATTTAGTGTGTATGGAAGTCAGCTCAGGGACAACTTGTCAGATCACATTATTCCTGTCTGTTGTGGTAAAATACAATCAGAAATGCAGAAAACATCTCTCTTTCAGAAAGGTGAAAGAGCAATACAGAAGAGCGGAGACATATTAATACATCTAAAAGATGTCATCTTTCCTCAAATGCATGTTTTGCTGGAGTAAGGTTTTTAAAAAAGTGATACATCTTTGTATATTTTAGAGATAACTGACATTTTCTTGATTTTGTTTCCCTCTCTCCCCAACATTTTAATGGAAAAAATTATTTAAAACATTTTATTAAAAAATTTTACTAAGACACAGTCCTAGTAAAATTTCACTACTATAGAGAGTGTGGGTATTTTCAGCTTTATTCCTTAACCTATAGTTTAGATTTCTATCTTTTAGCTATGTACTGTGATAATGATTGCTATAGCTAACCAGCTCAATAAAAATTTGGAATATTGCAGTCACATGCACAAGTAGTCTGTACTAGCACAGGTATTTTTGGTAGAATAGATTTACTATTCAATTTTGCATGAAATAAAGTCAAACATTACAAATTAGCTTCATGGACAATTTTGCAAGCAGACACAAATGGCAAAAATATCAATTACGAGTACAATACAAAGCAGGTAGGAAAAATGACCTCCTGTTTTTCCTGCCTCTGGGTAACATTTTCAAGAAGGTATGAAGGTAAGTGGATTGGGGTCATCTGAAGGAAAGACACACTTGAGCAGAAAAATCATCATATCAATTACATGAATACTCCATTTTTCATTTCTTCAACTCTGTTATATTTCTGGCCCTGCTTGGGTCTCTCTCACCCAAGGGGGAAGGGTCTTTCAAAGTTTCATGACTCAACTTCCCACTCAAAGTATCAATGAGGTTAGTATTTTCAACAGGAAAAGCAGCATGAATACACACAGTGTGGAATAGTTCCTTCAGAAATAAGTCAACAATGAGAAAATGTAACGGGGGAGTTGTGTAAAGTCCATCAAAACTTTATGTGAGAAACAGCATTGAGCATTGCTTTGCGTGTCTCAGCTGAAGGGTTCCTTTGCCCTCTGTTATTTCTGTAATCAACACTGAATTACTACCAGAAACTTTGAGGCCATCAGATAACCCTCATACCAAGACCCAGCCCTGCAGCTGATATAGTTAAACAGAAATTACTTCAGTTCGCTGTAAGAAATCAGACCCTTTCAATTTATTACCTTTCAGTATGTGAGAAATGTTTTTCTTCTTTTCCCCTCTGCAGCTAAAAGACATTTTTCCCTGGTTCATAAAGAGGAACAACTTATCTTGGGAAGACTGTAATTTTTCCTGCTCTCATCTGGCCATCCCAGCCACTGTGATGGATCCTCTGCTTCTCACTGCTTGGATGGTTCAGCTGCCTATGTAACCCTACAAACTGAAGAAAGCTAAAATCTCTCTTACTTCACTTTAAAATAATCATACATAAACAGCAATGTTCCTACAGTATCAGAGCTAAGGTAGGGGAAATTTGAAGGGACCAGATGTCTATACGCTTTCCCACTTATGAATCAAAACCCCAAACAACTTGGGCTCATAATAGCAAGTGTGTGTTGGTATCTCATTCACAAAGACATCCCTTTGTCTGCAAGGAAACCTTTGTCTTCTCCAACAAGCTCCCATTTTCTTGACAAATCAAGGGTTAGGCCTCTGAAAAGAGCAAAAGTCCCTCATTTAAGTGACATTTCCTCTGGTGGGCCCTACTTAATTCAGTTCCTGTCCTTTCTAAAGAAAAAATTGAGTTCTTCCCAGTAGTACCAGTGTTCAGAGTCTGAAGTCACATCTTTAGCAGGACTGAAGGGAAGCTGTGAAAAGCCTCCCAGCTACAAAGCAGCAGATTTGGTGTTTAAAGGGAGAAGCATGCTGAGTCCCAAGGTTTGTTAGCAAGAGAAGACCCGGTATTTTCCATCCTTCTGGATAAGGGGAAGAAGCAATCATCAGGCACATGTTTACAGGGCATGAAATAACAACTTGGCTGTAACATTTCAAGTCAGATCCCTTCTGCTGCTGAGCTTTGAAGACGTGGCAGAGGAAGGGCAGGAGCACTGTGCATGTATATGTATATGTGGGTTATTTTCTCCCATGTTTAGGATTTGATGTAACTGTATTAGCACCTGCTGAATGGAAACCTGAATTCTTCTTGCCACTTGAATGACAAAGCTGCCAAAAGGGTGATGAATATTTCTTTCAAGGCTGATAAAGTAATCTCTCAGTGCTGGTCAGCAGAGTCTTTGGGAAACCTTCAAATGCAATTTTCCCTGTGTAGGGCTGTACTTATTTTGATTTTCAATGAATTGCATCAGTGTGAAACTGCCCAAAGAGGACACATAAGGAAAGAAAAAGGCTTAATTGGTGTGTTTCTGATTGACTGCATAGTTCAATATTGTGCTGTGAGCTGCATTATCAATTAAGCTCATCCCTTGCACAGGGACTGGGACAACTCTGGAGGGAAAGCAACTTTTGCTAAGCTATATACAGGACAATGAAATTACAATGACTGATTGAGATTGTGTGTTTCACACAAGTGAGACAGAGTAAACCACAGCTAACAATGAATCCAGATACTGGCATTTATTTAAGAACAAGTGAGATTAGAGCTTTTATCTTACTTGTTTATCTCACACATATACTTGCACACTCACTCTCCCCCAGCACCACATTCACCAGGTCTCAAGTTCCCTCCCTCACAGGGAAGTGGTGTTACCAGCCACTGAGTGTCCTCCAGCATTCATATTCCTGACCTCCATGATCTGCCTCACACCCCACATCTTTCCTCCAGTGGGATCTTCACAGTCTTCTTTCTGGCCCTACTTCCTCCTTCTGAAATAACTTTTTGTTATATATTTTTGAACAGCATCCTCTTTTCCAACTCCCCAAGGTCCTGTTTTCACAACCTAAATAGTCTACATGCAGAGCAGTAGACTACAATGCATGAGCAGGCAAAAAGTTCAGTTTTGATCATTCACCCCCTTACACGTGTACAACCAATTATCTGCTGCCTGTTGGCATTCACTGTTCAAAATATTTTTTTGCCTATAACAGTTTCATAGAATCATAGAATCATTAAGGTAGGAAAAGACCTCTGAGATCATCTTGTCCAACCATCCACTGATTTCTGCCAGTTCAGAATCTGGCCCTGAGACACCTTGACTGTGTTCCACAGGTGGAAAAAGGGGCTTGAAATATTTTGAGGCATGTTTGTTCAGCAGAAACCAATCCTAGAGGTGGAAAAGTCCTTTTCTTACTTGCTTGAATATTTGAGTCGGTGTTTTACAACAGAAACATTATTTTTCTTGTTAAAATCTTGTGTACAATATTGTTTGTGCATCACGCAAGGCCTTCATATAAAGAAGATATACTGCTTTTCCTCTTCATTTTGCTTGTTTAGCTCAAGTCCTGTGTGATTAGTTTAATGCAGGAGTATGCCACTGAGGGCAATTTGAAATGCAATGCTTGCTACTCTCCCAGCAATGAAGCTGCCTTCACCAATCCCCAGCTGGAACCCGTTTGAGTGCTCCGTCCCATTACATTACATGTTGATGCAAAAAGCAACATTAAAGGGAGAGTGCAGACTGAAAGAGAGGGACATTTTGCAAACTTCCCAAGTAACCTGGTCAAGAATATGAAAAGTTATATTACCTACCTCCCTTCTACATTACCTTCCAATATGCTCAGCTTTTCATATGTCCCCCTTCTTAACACTTTTTTACTGTGGTGAATTAAGCCACTAAAATACAATGGCGGAAGGATTTGGAATTTAATGTTTGTATGTCTGCTCTCAAATTTTGGCAAGTTTTGTTCATTCCCCTCTGTTCCATACTTCTTCCTCAGTCATTTTCACAGATTTGATAGAATTATGATGAGCTTGCATGGGTCTTTTGCCTTACACTGCATGTCACTGGTCAAATGAATCTTTGGGAAAATAATTTTAGAAAATTATAATAGTGCTTAAAGGAGACCTCTGTGTATGCATGCAGATAGACCTGAATTCCACTACCTATATTAAGGACTAAATGCTTGCTCTTTGGTCCAAGAGATTTATAACCACCTTAACTCTGTTTGTCCCTGATATATCTGCCTTTTAGCATATTGCCTGCATTGGCAGCCTTCAGGTGAGAGCAGCCTCAGCTGAACAGCATACACTAATCTCTGAGTTCCCCTGTGTGTGACTAGTCTAAGAAAATCAAAGATTTGCCATTTTCCAATGACGTGAGCCAAGATTTTAAGTTTCTCTATGGGTTATTCCTGTCTCCCTTTTTGGGAATGCTTTGCCCCTGGGGTAACACTCAGGATAATAGAGGCACAGAAGGGATTTGATAGGATGGAGGAGATGCTGGCATGCTGGGCTTTAGGCTGTGGATTTCACTTTGCAGAGATACACAGGTGGCAAGAAAGGGGAGTTTATTAGGAAACTCTTTCCTCCTTCTCCTTGTGCAACAGAAAGCTGAAATGTATTGGGGAAAGAAAGGATTGCTTCTGTTTGGATGATAGATTAAAGACAGATATGACCCAGGAGCTTTAGCTGAACTGGCATGGCAAGTAGGAAAGTTGGGCTGCGGTGCCTGTTTGCAGTTTAAGCCTTCTGTTGTTATCTGAACCACTGTAAAAATAGACACAAAAGCCAGCCCTGTGTATCTAAGGTGGCCTTATTTCACATTTCTGTGGGCAATGCATGTGTATTAGTTGGTGCTTCTACAATGTCTCCTGAAATGGGGAGCAGCCCTGCAGCTATCCCATTCCCATGGTGGCAGGAGTTAATCAGAAGTTGCTTTGCCCATTGCTAAATAAAACAACATCTGGATTGAGAAGCTGGGTAATTCTGAGTAACTGCCTCTGCAGAACCACGGTGAAGTGCAAGAAACACAGCTCTTTGTCTCCCTCCAATGGCTAATTTATGTCAGAGCTTACAGCTGGGGGTAACACCCCTGCTCCATTTTCACCATGGGCAAACTTTCCAGTGACTGCTCTTTTTAGCCTCCGAATCAGCTGCCTAAACGTTCACATCCAGAGATTTGGCATTGTAACTTTGGAACCAGTCTGGGAAAAGGTGGATTTATATGCACTAATGCTTTAGGACAAGGCATTTATTTGCCTGAGCTGAGATGTGGGGTAGAACAGAGGGCACTGACATCCCTCTCTGAGCCATAGTCACATCACTTTTTTTCCCCCTTCATAAACTCATCTAGAAAAACCAAGCTGGTAAATACAGCTGGGGTATATGAATTTCTACATCTCTTCTTTGATAAACGAAAGCATGTGGGATTTGCAATGTTCAGTAGCAGCAAGGAGTTGGCTTTTAGCTCTCATCAGAGAGATATAAGACAGCACAGCCTTCCTGTATCCTGGTGTGGCACTGGGGCTGTCCTGCAGCCTGCAGGCCTGTCACTGCTGACACCTGCAGCACTCCTGGGCTTCGGGAGTGTTTGGTGCTCCGCCACCTGACCTTTGCATGTGTGTGATCTGTGAAGATCACAGCCTGCAGAAATACAGCCACAGGCAGAAACAGAGGTTTGCTACAGCTCCAGCTGTTCTGAACTAGAACTGGGCAAGTCTTGAATCAATGCAGACAGAGAGGCACTGTGAGTGCAACAGAGTGCTGGGGGAAGCCAGGGGCTGGTCTTTCACTCTGTTTCTGCCATGCCAACAAGCCACAGCTAAGCTCAAAGTACTGTCCACACAGACAGGAAAACAAGTATTATCAAAAGACACATCCAAATAAAAATGCCGCAAAAGACATATCCAAAAGATACCTCAAAAAA
>VZTL01037100.1:3271-14349 GCA_013400535.1 Scopus umbretta
TATTTTAAAATCCTGTAGGCAGAATCATTAAGAAAAAAACAAACCACAACAGAAAATAGTGACAAAAGGGGAAGGTTAAACTTTGTGCTATACTTGGAAAATTCTCTCTGCCAGTCACCAAGCAAGGTAAACTTTGGGACGCAAGATTCTAAGTCCACTGAAATTAATAGAAGTACTCTCTTTGATTTCAGTGGGCTTCACATCACACCCTTCACTAAAATGTACTCTGACAGCCTTACACACTGTTTACTGCATTTTATTTGAATGAAAGTGGAAACTAATGCAAGCGTCAAGAGAAAAACAGCTAAAAATTAAACAGATGATACAGACCTGCTGAACAACTGATGAAGGAGGTAGCTAAGTGCCCAGTGGGGTTTGGCAGGAAAAATGCAGATATTATTTGAATAAACATGTTTAAAATAATGAAATGTATCAAAGGTACCTACAAGATGTCCAGAATGCCAGCATGGATTTGGATCATAGCTAAATTCCAAAACACAGTATTCTGGAATTTGACATCAAAATCTATTGATACAGGAATGTGTAGGTTCTAACGGCATGACGAAACACTCTCATTACATGAAGGAAATACAATAAGGGGTATACCTTCCTATATTCTTTAAGTAGGTTTTAGTTCAAAAAGAAGATTGCTATATAGAATTAAGTTAACCTCATGACTTACTTTCCCCACATCTGTTTTGCATAGTGGTTTTAACTTTAGGATTTCACCACCACCCCTTCCCTCCTGCAGCAGGCAGTGGAAGATCACTGCCATCTACAGATGGGAGATAGTATCACTAATTCTAGAGCAAATTGTTGGAACAGTTTCTCTCATGTTGGAACATTTTTCTCTTTTTGCCTTGAGCACTTGTCTCCTCAACCTCCTCCTCCCCCTTAAAAAAACCCCACACAGTCACCCAACACACACTATTGTATCTGTGGCACCCTGATCATGATCACCCGCATTAAAGGAAAAGCATAGTACTTTAAGAATCTTACAAGCCCTGCAATGTTTTAAGTCAAAGTTTCAAGGAAAAAAAAAAAGTCAGATGCACAAATATGCTTTCTGTTAATGAGTATCTATGTCAAAATTCAAAATACATGTCAAAATCATAAATGGCTTCTTACAGTTTTCTCAGCAGCTGAAAAAAATAACAAACTTTGTGGACGTTTGTATAGACGGATTGAGTAAGTGGGTACCTGCTTTTCATGTATCAGTGCCTGGGCCATATTTGCAAGATTACCTATCAGGAAAAACAAGCGAGTATGGTGCTGTAGGAAGAGCAGAGCTATAGTTTAAGCTCAGTTTAATCCCCATCTTTTTTCTATTTCCTCCAAAGAAGGGAGTAAAAAAAAATCTGATAAAGCTTCAGGCTATTTTTATTTATCGCAGAAGAACCACACATTTGCAGCATATAGAAACCCATTACATGTAACATAACTTTAAAAAGGAAAAATAACAAAATTCATCATTTCTCTCCTGTATCTTCCATATTCAGATAGAAAGTTTTTAATTGTAAGGAAAACTTTTATCAAACAAGTAAGACATCAGTTATTAATATACAACAGCTGTCACTTTTTTAATCTCAATATATGCTGTTTCACTCAATTCTTTAACTTAGTGCATATCTGACAACATTAAAAAATATTAGAATCACATATTAGGTGAATTAAAACCGCTCCAGTGCCTACATTAAGGTTAAGTGATTTGTCAGCTTGCATACAATTTCTACCATGTTAAACGTGACATAGCAAAGAAAGTGATAGGCAGAACCAAAAAGAACATAAGAAGAGATGACTGATTGCCCACTGGTGTGTCTAAGTATAGAATTGGGCTCATTGAAATTATTTTCAACTCTGACTTGAGAATGTAAGTCTGCCAGAGATCACACAGCTGGAATAGCTAGGTAAAAAACCAACCAACCAAACAAGCAAACAAAAAACAACCAGATAAGTTAAATGCAGTAGAGTTAAAGCAATCTGTAACTGCAGGGGATTTCAGATACTGTCTGCCCAACTATTCTTCTTCATGCACTGGAGAAATGCTTCTTACTTGCTTCCCCCGGTGAGAGAAATTCGCTGGCTTGTTTCCCCTGCTGTCTGTATATCATCCTAGCAGCCAGAGCAGAATTCTACTTTGATTTGGGAGTCCATTACACCATGATAATATGATTGCTTCAAGGAACATGTTCTGGTACGTACGACATGCTTTTACCTGTACTAGCAACACCAAACAACTGTAAGTCTATTGCTGGAGAAGTTCAAGCAATAAAAGCAAGAGCTAATCTGGTCTGATCACAGGGAAGGAGAGGTCTCTAACTCTGAAAACCTTTACCATCATTGTTTTGCAGCACCAGTTTCCTCTTTAAAATCCTGCGCCCACTGAATTGCAGAAGAAAATACGCCTGGCTTCCTTAAAATCTTTTGAAAATTCAAAACCCAGTTCACAAGAGCAGCTTTCAGAAAATACAGGCTAGAAGTTTGAGCCCCACTGAAGTCAGTGGCAAAAGTCCTGTCAGCTTCAGGACGGTCAGAATTTCATTCATGATATTGATTCAGCTGCTACCTTTAAATACAACAGTTTTCAGGTTGTTTCTACAGAAAGTCAGTGTCAGGTGTGTTTATTATTTTAAACTACACAATTTATTTAGAAAAGTAAATATCTGAGTACCTTTCAACGAGCAAGCTAGGAAGTCTGTCAGGAGGCATGTCTGTATTTCACACATTTTTAACATACATTTAATTGAAACAGTTAGCTGGTAACTAACTATGGAATGAAAGCTGTGCTTTTCCCCCTGTCACTCTCAAAGGGCATTTCTGTTCTTTGCCAGAAGGTGGCATTCATGGTTAACAGTTAAAGGAATTGATATATGCTATTTCTTCTTTTCATATGAGGGAGGGGAGAAAGGTTTCTCAGTATAATGGCAGTTACTCAATTAACCATGATGCTTGAACTAATGCAATAAATTTGATTTATGTATTCTTTGTTTTACAAGGAGTGGCAGAGTTATCCAGCAGTAGACATTAATCATCATGACGAGACAGCAGGGACCTGGCAAATTGTATTAATCTTCCTGTAAAATATTTGATAGTAAAAGTCCTTGTCTTCAATTACATCATTTTATTGCTCCAAAGAAGCCAGTTTCCAATAATTCTTTGACCACTGTAATACCCACTGTTATCAGAACAGTTAGGAAATTCAAGAAAGAAAAAAAATGGAATTTTATCCAGTCAACAAATCTTAATCAGATTTTTCAAAGTCTGATCATTCCCATTTGTGATCCAGTCGATCTATGGAGTATTGCCATATTTAACATCTGTGTCACATCATGCCTTTCCTGTTGCCTCATTGATCAACAGACAATATGTGATGATTCCCAGATGTTCAAACATGGCAGATCCCAAAAGACCTATTAAATTACACTGAAAGCAAAACAACATCCATGCTGTAAAAGTTTTGTTAAAATCAGGTATGTCTGAATAGTCACAAACTTGCTACAAGATACTTACTGATATTAAAATTGCTTTTAAACATCAATCGAATTCTTTGAAATGTCCACATTGTGTATTATATAAGGACACTGTCACAGAGCTGATAGGACTTTCTGTTCAGTAATATGAAGCAATTTAAAATAGAATTAGGCATATATTTATACATGGAGAAGATAAGCCACTGGATTTTTTACTTTTTTATTTTTTACTATTTGTCTCCATTTATAACATACAGTCTGTGGTTTTTTCAGATTTTTATTCAGATTTCTTGCTGATTATATACTTTTTCCCTGAAAAAGCTGAATAAATTATCCAAAGAAGCTTGTGCATTGCATTCCCTAAACAAGGCAAGGCAGCACGTGTTGTTGTTCAGTGTGTCCTTTTTCCACTGAAAAGGATTATTATAAAGACCAAGACTTATTAAGAGGGTACTTAAAGCTTTGTTCTATAACTGAAGAGCAGTTACATGAAATTCTGAATTGGATTTCAAACAGTAAATGTGATCCAGTTTATGCCACAGTGCTACAACATTCTGCTTTGAAACAGTCCTCACCATTTATGATACAGTAGTTTCAACATGAAGATTAATACCCTTTATGCCTTCCTGAAGCTCGCATTACTTGTCACCATCTGTTTAAGGCTCAGGGAATGTTATCTCCTCAGGAAGATGTTGTTCAGCTTGGAGAAGAGAAGGTTCTGGGGAGACCTTATTGCATCCTTTATAAGAAAGACTGAGAGAGACTTTTTACCAAGATCGGTAGTGTCAGGACAAAGGACAATGGTTTTAAACTGAAAGAAGGTAACTTTACATTGGACATAAGGAAGACATTCTTTGTTATGAGGGTGTGAGACACTGGGACAGGTTGCCCAGAGAAGTTGTGGATGCCCCATCATTGGAAGTGTTGAAGATCAGATTGGATCGGGCTTTGAGCAACTTGATTGTAGTGAAAGATGTCCCTGCCCATGGGAGGAAGGTTGGACTAGATCATCATTGAAGGTCCCTTCCAACCCAAACCATTCCATGATCCTATGATTTAAATTTCAAATTTTGTGCTGGCTGTGGCATTGTCAATGATGAGAATGTCATCATTTTCTGATGAACACAGGCAGCTGCGTGCAGAAAATTAGTAGCTCTATTTTGTCACCTGTGAAGTAGCAGCACAGAACTCTGGTGCAATTTTTTGGAGTCAGAGTAACATTTCTGCACATTACCACATTGACTCATTTTAAGTTACAGTTTATTTTGCCTTACTCTTTAATAAGAAGGAACACAGCTACTTTAGAAAGGCCTGCAAAAAGAGGTATGTTCCTTATAGTTATTCCTGATACCGCAACACTTGTTCTTGTCTTAAACTAAGTAAGTTTTTAAAATAGGTTGATTTTTCTTCCCCAGAAAAGAGGTTAAGAAATTTTGGTTCAGCAATGGCTACGTATTTCTTTTTGGTATTTTCCAGGAGAAAAGCTTTTTTCCTTATCCTTACTGAAAAAATTTGTAGGTCCATTTCACAACCCAGCCTTTTCTTATGGATTTGTTACCTTGGTATACCTCCATGAAGAAGCTCCACTTGGGAACACCTGCTCCAGTTCTCCCTCGCTGGCTGGGCTCCTGGTTAGACTACATCTCCCACAGTGCAATACGTGACTCTCCTGACCAAACACATGCAGAGAGGCTCACCTTGGCACTCGCAGGGTCACAGATGCATTAGGGGAGATGTAGTCCCTTGAGGGAATACAGCCCGAAAGGGAGGCTCAAGCAGGCAAACCAGGTGCTTGTGTGAAGTAATGCTGCTGTACAGAAAATGATGAGATTTGAAGCCGAAATGAAGGTTTTCCCGATTTGGTCAGAAATGCGAAATATTTCCGTTTAGGACAAACAGACCTACCCAAAGAAAAACATCTTACAGGTTTTTTTTCCAATGGTTTATCAAGTTAGCAATCTCAAGCATGGTAGAAATAAAAATGCTCTGGGTATCCAGAATTAGTACTAAATTTCCAGATTTGTCTCCACTGTGGAGTAATTTTTGGACATTCACATCCTTATTCTAATTTACACACGTAACTCATTTTTGTTGAACAGTCTAGAGTTGTATGTGAGCACTGAGTGCCTAGTTATATGTTAATAGTAAAAAATATTTTTTTTTTACTGCTATCAGAAACAATGTAGGCACCTCAAAGTTACAAGATCTCCAAGTAGGTGCTGTTCAGGATCCCATCCACAGAGTATACTTTGCAAGATTAGGATTGCAAAATTTTTATAAGTTGCAGTGTGACAGAGCTGCATACACAAAAGAGTAGGTTGTTGAGTTTTCCAAATTAGAGTACCTACTTATAGCATACACATATGTAACTTTAAAAAATATCTGTATCTAGATTTAGTTCATCTAAAATGTTTGTATGGATTTTTAAAAGAAACATATTTATTAATTAATGGCATAAGACCTAATAAGCTTTTGTTTTGTTGTTGACACTTGCAGAACAACAGTCAGAGATTTAGGAAAGTAAGTGAGGATAGAAGGTATCTGCAGGATCATGGAGAAGCACGTGGACTACAAACACAGGAAGGAGACAAGAAAAGACACAAAGATCTGGGTAATGGTAAAGCAACACATATGGAAAGTCAGCTTAAGAACAATCACACATGCCAAAAATAATTCACTAGCTACATTTAGTTAGAAGATCTGGGGAGCAAGCATAAGCATCCTAAACAAATGAAGTAGGTTAGCCAGAATGTCTGCCGGCCCCAGGGTCACATCTTCCTGCTCTAACTGCCAGTAGCATCCGTGTGGAACGGGGAGCTTTCCAAGTTCTGGCCAGTGCTGGCTGTGTAGAGAGGACTGTCTGTTCTCTTCCCTTTCTTATGAAATGTATATTGCAATGCAAAGCCATGTCAGAAATACCTGAGCTAATTTATCTGCACAGAAAGTGCTATGATATGCAGAATTGCTTGTTTATGTTCTAGATGCAAAACCATAGTGTTAACCTGCTCCTGTACATGAACATATTTTCATATCACCAATGTTTTTTGTTTAATTTTAAATAATTGTTTCATTTAAGTGTATAGAAAGGATGCTAAAAAAGGCTTATGAGATGTCCTTATTGTCTTGGGCATTTTTTTGCAGAAGGATCCTCTTCTGACTTTGTTATTGGAGTAGTTTGCTGTTGGCGTTGTTTTCCCAGTGTCAGCTCCCAGGTGATGTCCTGCAACATCAAACCTGGGAGCTGATACTGGAAAAATAATGAAATGGATGAAATTTGGGACCAAGTTCATCCAGTGTTGTAGTCCTTTGGATTTCACTCTGGAACACTATGTTATACATTACTTCATTTACTTGGGTCAATACTCAAGCATCAGTGTCAATTCAGTTTAATATTCCCCTCTTTTTTCTCAAATAGTGGAACCAGATGAACCCCCACCTTTTCAGAAGAGCACACAACCTTGTATCTCAGCCTGCTTTATTTTTAAAGCTTTCTACAAGTTTGCTCTGGTAGAGCGAGGTATTGGCCACCTGTTCTTTCCGATGGCATACTTCTCCAGGACCACCTTTTCAGAATGCTTATTTTCTAAGCACTAGTTTTCAAACATATTCTTCTCCTGTGACCACAAAGCCACAGCCTATGACCACAGTTTTGACAACTAACATGAAAACCTAACCAGGTAATCTGCACTGTCATTAAATACATATAGTCCTTATGGACCATCAGTGGCCATCACATCTGTGCCCGAGAGTCTTGCTCACTTTTGTTTGTCTAACTTTCCACCTCTTCCCTCCTATTCAACGAAGCCCTGTAGATGTACCATTTCTGATGTAGCAATTTTGTTTTTCAAGCTTGTCGTGGTTTAACCCCAGTCAGCAACTAAGTACCACACAGCCACTTGCTCACCCTCCCCCCTGTGGTGGGATGGGAGAAACAGTGAGGGGAAAAAAAAGTAAAACCCGTGGGCTGAAATAAAGGCAGTTTAATAGGACAGCAGAGAAAGAGAAAAATAATAATAATAATGATAAAAGAATATACAAACCAAGTGATGCACAATGCAATTGCTCACCACCCGCTGACCGATGCCCAGCCCATCCCCGAGCAGCGATCGCTGCCCCCCGGCCAACTCCCCCAGTTTCTATACTGAGCGTGACGCCATATGGTATGGAATAGCCCTGTGGGCAGGTTGGGGCAGCTGTCCTGGCTGTGCCCCCTCCCAGCTTCTTGTGCCCCTGGCAGAGCATGGGAAGCTGAAAAGTCCTTGACTAGTGTCAGCACTACTGAGCAACAACTAAAGCATCAGTGTGTTATCAGCATAATTCTCATCCTAAATCCAAAATGCAGCACTATGCCAGCTACTAGGAAGAAAATTAACTCTATCCCAGCTGAAACCAGGACAAAGCTGAAAGCCACAAAAGGCTGTAGAAATGTAAGGGTTAGGGATTTTTTGTTTGTTTGTTCTGGGTTCTTTTTTGGTTGTTTTTTGGTTTTGGTTTTTTTTTGCTTTTGCTCTCCTTCCCCATTGCCAATATTATGAAGATCAAGTTTGGGAAATTGGGCCTATTCAACATGTAGAGAATTCATGTGCAGTTTCCATTTATTTTTGTGTTATGAATCCCGAATTTGGGGTTTCTAATCTCTAATTTCACTACAGATGAAAACCTCCTTTATGGGTCTCTCAAAGACCTTGGTCCTGGTAAGCAATAACTTGGTTACTCAATAGGCTGGTTTTCCCTGTATTTATTCTTGTCCTGGATCAGGTGAGTACATCCATAGTCTCCTTCTAATACCATGAATAGAAATTTATTGCAAAGTAAGCTGATACACAGTAACTTGTTTTGAATATTTGAGCCTTAAGGAATAAACAAGTGCTTTACTTAGACAGTCAGTGTGGCCCAGAATCAAAGCCCATTGAATTTCTTCACAAATTCATCTTTCCTCCCCTTTTTGATGTTTTCTTTTGTGGCACTAACCACCAAAGACCCAGATCATACTTCACTGACAGATTTCTCATTATTTTTAAGAGACATTCAAGCAAACATGGATGGATTTGGCTTCAAATTCCAAGTAATTTCAACTGCTAAGATGCCTGTGGATAATTTTTTAAATATTTCTATTTTTCATTCTGCTGAAACCCTAATACTTTGTATGGCTGCCATTGCAATTTCAGCGCTTACAGGTAAGGTAATTTGTTAATTGAAAGCCAAACACCTATAAGGTTGTTTGCCACATCTTCAGATTGAGTTTCTGCTGACTGTTTTTTAGATAATATTAACCACACTGAAATCCAAGTGAGTTATGAGTTTATCCATTTATCCAAACCTCTATCTTGTCTGAATTTCACAGGATCAATTTTCAAGCCCAGGTCTCCCATGTAAGTAGCCAGTGCATATTTTCTAGTCACTGCCTTGATTTGAGCCCAGTTAGGAGATCTCAGTTCGTACAAATTTCACTGCCCTTGTTAGCATATCTGACTCAATAACAGTAACTTGTAGCCATCATCTGTTGTTCTCATGCACTTTGAAATTTCCTGAGTAGTGGGGCTGTAATTGTTTAAATATCCCCACATCTACAACTTTTGCCCTGAAGGTCCCCTCTTTCCCAGACTTTGTGAAGCATTTTTCACTATGCTCGTGTAGTACTATATGCCCTGGCCTGTCTTCTGCTCGTAACAGTCCTTTTTAATAGAAGCTTTCTTCCCATCATGTCAGCATTTATCTGAACCACTTCCCATAGTTTTTGTACTATTTCTGATTTCCCTCATTTTACAGCTGGATTAGTAACTTTTCATAAAACTTGAGGAATATTGTCCAGCAAATTACAATCCCTTTTTTTCCATGAGATATAACTATCTCAGTGATTATAAAGCTCTTAGATACTGCTTAGCCAGCATATATTACTGGTTACAAGCTATAACTTTTGCTTATATGTGAACTGAATACCAGTCTCTTTTTGAGGGTGTCTCTACCAAATTGTTAACACCTGGACCATTCATGTTGGCTCACTAATTAGTTTTTCACCTTGTCTGTATCACTGGGCAATTAGGCTATGAAGTTGAATTTCCACAGGGCACTTCCCACTCACAAAGTCTTGTATCACTTCAGCAGAGACAACATGGCTGCTACCCTTGGGTTACAAGCAGGATTAAAAAAAAAAAAAGAAAAAAGGAAATTGTAGACATATAGCCTTACTGAAGTTCTTTATCTAATCCAATTTTACAGCTAACAGCCACAGTGACTCCATAATCCATTGATTCCCCTCCACAGTGACTTATTTCAAACTCCTTTCTTTGCTTTTGGTCCACCCTTTCTTAAAGCTGAAGATTAGCCAAAGCCTTCTCTCCCTAATTCCATACTACACTAAGAGATTGCTTTAATACCTTTTACGGAACCCCAATTTCTTCATTTAGGCCTTATTTTCTCACCTGACATCTCTACAATTGGTGTCACTAATTTAAGCCATACCCAGTTTGGCCTGGACAGTTAACATCTTGCTGCCTGTTTCAATTAGGAAGAGAAATTGGTGCTGAAACCAGGTGCCTGTTGTATAATTATGTTTACTTGCAAAGAGGCTGAAGATGCTCTTTCCCTAAAGACAGGTGGCACCAGCTAGCACAGTGGTTGCTGACCTCTTTCAAACATTATTCAGTCCAAAAACCTGGAAGGATTTCACCTCAGTTTGTCTTCCAGAGGGAATGTTGACTGGTGCTATCCCCTTTGCTTTCTCTTTTGTCTTTTCTGCCTCTCCTGTACAGAGAGTCCTTGGTCAAATAGCAGGCAGTAGGAGTTCCTTAACTCATTAAGATGTCTGTCTTTACACTTTGTTTCAGAGTGGTGTATAATCGTTTCTAACAGGTGGGACAGGGATTCCTCTCTCAAGATTTATAACATGAAAATTACTCTGGAACTTCTTGTGTTTTTTGCCATTGTCCTCTTTGCTATTATACAGGAGTAACTAGAACACACGCTGGAAATGCCTTTCTCTCCCAACCCAATAAAAATGCAGTAAGCATGACAGCGAGTAACACTGCGAGCCCTGCTGCAGCCCGCAAAGGTCCTCTTTAAACTGTTTCCCAGGTCCAGGCGTAAGGTTCAGCGGAATCACAACTCCCAAGTGATCTTACGGCCAGGATCGAGCGGCATATCGCAGAGCATACCTTCCCCAGGATCTAGGTGTAGTCGGGAAGTGCTTTACCAGTGTAGGCATAACCGCGTCTCATATTTATATTGGCACGCTGATACGCGGTCACGTTTAAGCATACAATGAATCCATCCTATCCCAACCAAGCGAACAAGGAAGCCATTCTTTCAGCGTAGCTCCTTCTAGTCCATCTGCTCCCTGGAGCGGGTGGCGGGCCACGGCGCCTTTCTGAACCTCGAGCAGCATAAAGGCAGCTACGGAGCCAAACGGCGTGGATGGCAATCCGATGTACGGCAGCTATGGAGCCAAACGGCGTGGATGGCAATCCGATGTACGGCAGCTATGGAGCCAAACGGCGTGGATGGCGATCCGATGTACGGCAGCTATGGAGCCAAACGGCGTGGATGGCGATCCGATGTACGGCAGCTGTGGAGCCAAACGGCGTGAATGGCGATCCGATGTACGGCAGC
>VZTL01037101.1:856-15650 GCA_013400535.1 Scopus umbretta
TCCCCTATAATGTAAATGCCTGATCAAATGCCCACTGCGGTCAATAGAAAAGCTGCTTAATGGCTTCAGAGAGGTTTGTCTCAGCCTTTAAAAGAAGTTACTAAGCTTATTTTATCAAGTAACTAGGCCTGTTTTGCTTGTTTATAATATTTTAAGTGTATGAGAAAGCAAAGCAATTTTTTTCATTGCAAATATGGTGCCATAATAATAGGAGAGAGAAGGGCTAAGCAGGTGAATTTTTACAAATGAATGTAGTGTCCTTCCATATCAATACATCATACTTCTATGGTCTTTTTTACTTCTGGAGTATGAGAAGTGGGCACACACTGTGGTCTGCTCTTTTTGTAAGACAATGAGAAGGTAGATTTAAAAACTTCACTTACTAGAATTAGGCATCTCAATCCATATTTAAGCAAATGGATTTAAAAGTGTGGCACAAATGACATGCCTATGGCCACCAAAATTTTCCATGTTACTATGCCTTTTTAGAGTTGTTTTAACTCTCTTACATGAGGGAATTGCCCCAGTATAAGCCTCAGTTCTCCTTCTCACTCCCACAGCTAAGGAAAATTAGTGCAACCAAGGCATTTTAAAAAATATTCAGTTACCTCTGAGTATTGCATTGCCTCCTTGGTTATTTGGAAGCTGTTTCAAGTTAGAACTAGTCCAGGAAAAGAAGGAGCAGACTTAGGTTTAAAAACCCAGATAAGACTGGGAGCTCTGCAGTCCTTCCTCCATTGTCTTCTTCTTTTCTGGCAACTTGTGATCCTGAAACCTCGTATCATTTCCTAATATTTCTGTGAATGCCCTAGAACCTCATCTTCTCTACATCTCCAGGTGACCTGTTCTCCTTCAGAAAAATCCTGTCTATCAGTTAAAGATCTAGGTCCAAGGGAGCTGTTTCTGGATCCTTGGCTTTCTAACTAAAAAACTGCACTTTGACATGTAAATCTCAAAACTCTATACAATTTAACATGCTTTTGTTATCACTTGGTTGATAAACTCATTTTTATATTTTAAAGACAGCTGAAAAAAAAAATCAGCCAAATTCAGATGAGGACTGTATCTTCATATCTCCTAGTTGTTATTCAGCATATGTTTTGTGCATATTTTGTAGACAACTGTATCCGTGCTTGCCTGCTGCCAGAGAGAAAGGTGTTTTCCAAGTCATATTCGTAACAGAAAAGTAGCAGAAAATACATTTTTCATATGAGAAAAGGAGCATGATTTATCAGAGGGTAATAATGCATTCAGATTACTCTTGAACCAGTAATGGTACTGTTAGAACCCCAGCATACCTTTGCCTTTCATCTAGAAGTGATTGCTATTTAGAGGCTGTCTAGATATTTAGTTGAAAAGACTGATCTGTTCTACCAAGCCATTGGTTTCAGATCTATACATGCTCACATACAAGTAGTGCCTGTTAGTGGTTACGAGCCCATGGGATTTTTTTTTAAAGACTCCTTATTAGAAATATCTTCCAAATACATATCTTTATAGTTGGACGAGCTGACTTATTTTATGTATGTATTTCAAATTTGCATTTCTCAAGTAATTTCTTTTTGAGAACTATAGGTTTACAGATCAAAAGTTTGGAGGAAAGTTATGGAATAGAGAGGAAGTGAAAATGTAATAAATCTTGCCTCAAACATTAAATGCTTTTTACATATGTCCAATAGTTTGTTCAAGAAAATTATTTATCTCTAACACAGTTTCCTTAGTATTAAGAAAAGTGAGGGAAATGAAGTTTTCTCCTGTATTTGTTAAACATTTCCTACTAACTGCATTTTAAGAAGCAGATATGTATACTTTAAATATCTATCTTTATCATTTCTAGAATATTTTGTGGACTCAGTGCAAGTCATCTCCAAGAAAATTTGGTTTTACAATATGTCTCCACTGGGAGGATTAGACTAAATGCAACATCAGCAGATGATATCAAAAGATGCTCTGAACTGGGAAGTGTACATACACACTAAGTATTACCATAGCCTATGTTAAACCAAAAAAAGAAAGCAGGCGTTTTTCCAAAGAAGCTAGGAAAGCAAGCACTGAGCTGTATATGAGTATCTCATAAATGTTAATGATTTATCCTGAAGTAAGAAAGTTGTTATTTCTGCTTTAGAGAAAGAGAACTGAGAACAGAAGTAGAAATTCTAATGCTGTAGCTGTCAGTGGCCACCTTACTGCTTTGAGTGAGGCCAAGGTTTCACTTAGAGACATTGAACAGAAGCTTTCATTTAATTTCATTTAAATTTCAGTAATTTAATTTCTAAGCTCGAAGCCTCAAAGTTTAGCTACTGATTCTAGATTTTACCGGGGACATAAAACTTTTGGGGGAGCTGAGTCTTAAAATTTTTATGGCATTTAATCACTTGTGATAAACATTTGCTTTAAAATAATTTCCACACTAGCTCTGTGATACTTGCTAAAGACATTGCAGTGGACCAAAGCAACGTAGATGATACTGTTATGGGGAAGTGCCCAAGAGGACACTCCTCCTGGACGGTCCTCCTAACCACTGTCCTCCTGCTCAGGAGAGTGGTTAGGACATTCTTGGAGATCCTGTGATTGCTTTGAAAGATTTTGGAAAGCAGCCATTATGGAAAATATCTAGAACTCCCTCAGACTGGCATAATTTCAGACCTCATAGACCAAGAAGGCATTCAAAGCAAAACCCAGCTCCTGAAGGGATAATTTATATGGAAATATTGCAGTGTTTGGTATTTAGGAACCTGGATTCTATCCATTGCTAACTTATTATTTTTTTCCTAATTTGCCCAGAAGACTTATGAAATGCATTATAAATTCTACATTTAAGAAAAGAGATACTCTTGTGTTCTCCCATGGTCATGCTGTCACTTAAGTATATGGCTCTCAAAAAGATCTCTGCTGTTGTATCCATCCTTGTTCTAGCCAGGATTTGTAAGGCAGACCTATACAAAAGGAACAACATGTTCAAATAAAAGATCAAATTAAACGTGTAACTCAGGCTCTAGCTTGGCATCTACTGCGTTAGATCCTAAATCAGCTGCTAGAACATACCTGGTGAGCAGCTGCAGACTGCTGCTGTGTTACTGGAGACCTCCCACTTGGTTGCTCTCTGCCTGCTGGATCTATCTCTACACCCTAATTGTACATGAAGCGTCATGAAAGGGGAATCCCAGTGCTGAGAGGGGAGAGGTGGAGGTTTGCTTTGGGAAAAGACGGTACAACTTACTGTGCAGGCACAATGGCTTAAGAAAGCACAATGTCGTGAGTGCTGGTCAAATGAAAATCCCTTATACCAGGCAAATAAGAAAACTGAAGTACTGGTGGGTTTAGTGCATGCAAATATTTCAGGTTTATTTTGCCTTTTAAATTTGCAATTTTATGTAAATGACAGATGATTTATTGATTTCAGAGGACGGACGTGCTAACAAAGTAGCCAACTGTAGTCCCAGGGAACCCTTGGCATGACATTACAAAATCTCAGACGAAGTGTTTGAGACAGAAAAGTCTCTCCTTCCTCCCTGCAATCCCACGTATGATTACAGTTTCCACTACTGCTAGCTTTTGGAAGCCTAAAGGAAGCAACGCTTGTGACAAGACCAGTATTAGGTACAGCAATGCAAATCACAGGCCTCTGGCCACTGAAAGCATAGTGGAGGGAATGATGACTCCAGCTCCGTGCTTTGCCCCAGGAAAAGCTGGTGCAGTGTAAAGGTTAAAGAAACACATGCTACGTAGCCACAAGGTGAGCAGAAGAGGAGGCAGGGAGGAAGCACCCAGCCCTGCAGTAATCAAAACTCTGGAAAAGCCTCTCCGCTGCTGCCCTTTTCATCCTGCCCCAGACCTCAGCCCCACATTCTGCAGGAGACAAACAGCCCTGAAAATCAGGCCCCTTTAAAGAGCTCATGCTAAGCAGTCAAAATCAATTAGCACTCTCAAAGTGGGATGAATGATAATGGATACAGAATTGCCTTGGTACTCAGGGGACTGCGATTCAATTCTTACCTCTCTTAGACTTCCTCTGTGACCTTGGGCAAACCTATCTGTTGCTCTTTTCCTCTAAATCGTGTCTTACGTATTTTTACCTTACAGAGCTTTTGCAAGGTTTTTGAATCCTTCAATTGCAAAGTATTCAAATTCTATACTTCATGAATCTATACAGAGTTTTGAAAATGTAAGGTTGTGCGATTATGTCCCCTAGACACACTGAGCTAATTGCAGTATCTTTTGGAGCTGTATTACTATTTTCTAAAATGATCTATAAAGAAACATTTAAAGACAGGCACAATAATTATATTTCCCTCAAGAATCTCTGATAAGGGGCAGGAAGAGAATGAATAGATTAATTTTTGTGATTTTTTCCATTGAGACAGGAACTGATTCACAGGTGTTGATGAAATCACCAGGGTGCAAACAGCAAGGAAAACACTGAACCGTGCACCTAGGATAGTGAACTGTTTCAAAGGCAAAAATGATAGTTAGTCATACTTGAAAATCCATAAAAGATAAGCAGCTTTGAAAATCACCCTCTATTCACATGTGATGCCTGTAAAGGTACCTATTATAGTAATAACTAAATATTGACACCTGCCATATGTATTCTACACAAGGTAGCGTCTTTCTGGATTTTGTGGTCAGGAAGTCACGGCTGTTTTCTAGAAAAAAGTTGTTGCATAAATTCACGACAAACTCTTATAGCAATATTTTCAAATTTAAAGTATCTAAATATATTAGAAGGCACATACACATGTGGATCTATGTACACATACATACCCTTTCAGATCCACACATACACAAAGGAAATCCACTAAATTCAAGGTTTGCGTCTTCATGCTCGTAGTGGAAGGGAAATTTCTTGCTGCTTAACCTTTGGGTTTGTTTTAAAGACAGTTACACTTTTCTTTATACTTTAAAAATTAGGGTGCTTTTTCTTCCCCCTATCCTTGTTTCATGCAGGTGATGAACCCTTTGAAATGCGCTTGCTCTTGTTGCCCACTAGAAGGAGAGGGGTGAATGCCACATATCTAATTGTGTGTCTCCACAGAAACTTTCCTCTAATTCCTGGTTGCTAACCCACATTCTTTAAGTCCTCTGGCCTCTTTCCCAACACTCCTCCTCTGTCTCACAAAGAAAAGAATTTGCTTTTTTTCCCCCCTATCCAAGGTCTTTTCTCATTTCAAAGCAAGCTACTTGAATGACTATTCAGTGTGTGCAGAATGAGGTCTCTCCACAACACTATGCTATAGTAAAAGCCGTGTGTGCTTATAAAGGCTGCTTGAAGGCAGCCCTACCCCACAGTGGCCCAGGCGGCATACACAGCACCCTGACCTAGCCATCTGTATGCAAATCTCCACAGACTAAGTAAACTTTCATAAAAATGTTCTGGCCCCTCTTTCTGTGTGTTTAGCAATTATTAGTGCACATTGGTCCTTTGTGTTATATTATTATGCTTTGTGTGCAGAGGAGACTCCCTGGCACCTGCGCTTGTAGGTGGCAGATGGCAGTTCTTGGCAGCAATACGGAAGTTTTCCTGAATGCAGCTAAGCCACAAACTGGCATCTTTTATTTCTTTATGCATGTACTGAGGAGAAAGGATTAGTGGTAGATTACCAGTAGCCTATCAAGGTATTTAACAAAAAACAAAAAAAAAAAAAAAAAAGGGGGGGGGAATCTAGTGAAGGTTTTGAAGAAGAAAAGGGGAGAAAAAGAGGAAAAAGAGGAGACCATACAGCAATAACTTGAATTAAAAATTGCCAACAAATAGCTATGTATTAATTCAGTCTCTTGCACACAGAGGTTACAATTTTACCTTTTCACGAGGGTGAAAAATGGATGCCTTGCTGCTAAATTCAAGTTTCTGGAATATTTACTATGTTTTGCTGCTGTGTACTTAGGTGGAGGTTTAACATGACTGCTACATTACTCATAAAGTGTCTATGATCATAAAGGATCACAAGGCATCCAACAACCAGATAACACACGGAGCAATCAAAATGCAGCTGGCTCTGGGATGTGGAGAACCATTAAATCAACCCCTGCTGCTCAGGGTGCTGCACAGCATGGGTGGAGAAGAGAAATGTTGGCTAATAACATCTACTTGTGAATACTTAAGGGCAGGAGTGGTTTCTGCCTGAAATTACACACTAAAGAAATCAAGAAATCAATGAAGTGCATACAAAACTTCTAGATGCTAAAAGAGGGCATATGTTATCGATGAGTTCAAGCTAGGAATGGTGGGCCCAGTAAAACAGAAGAGAGAATGATTCCTACAGAAAGAAATAGCTAGAAGGATGAGGATCTGGGAAATTGTTCTTGGTCTCTTTCTAACTCTGTCAGCTCCTGAGGTAGGCGGCCAGCTGTGATTTCTAAGAATGGGTGTTTCTACAGCTTATATTATCTTCCTCAGCAACTATGTTTCCAGGACTACAAACAGCATCTTAAAAGAGCCTTTTTCTGTATGTTTCATTTTTATAGCGTGTTTCCATGGTATATGCTTTCTGCCTTTTAAACCATTTTTAATAAATGCTATCATTCTCTTTGACTACATCCAGTGTTAGACTTCTCAGAAGATCACACAGAAGCATAATACTCAAGGGAGAAATAGTCTGCTACGGATAGAGCAGTTCTCACTCCATTAGGTGGGCAAAAGAGAGAGTGTTTGAACCACAGACCTCAGAGCACAGGGAAAATATTGTCTCATTCCACGGTAAGCCAGGGAGACTGTACCATGGCAGTGCAACCTTAGGTGGCCTTTTTAGAGCAAAGATATAGGAAAAATATATGGAAAGGGAGCAAGGCACCTAAAGTGAGAAAAAAGATGGGGAGAAAAAAGAAGGGGCACAGAAGGGGGAGGGAAAATAAAAATAAAATATCACAATATTAAGTGACAAAAATAGTAAAACAAATCAAAGAAAACACATACACATTCAAAAAAGCCCACACCACATGAAACAAAACAAAAAAACAAAAAATCACCAAAACCCAAGATGGATTGAAACATGCAGGGAGAGAAAAATATTAAAAGAACACAGAGACAGAGTGAAACACACACTGATGATATTATACCCAGACATAGAAAAGAATGGCACTCACCCCAAAAAAGAGTAGGAGCAATTATTGTTGGAATAGCATAACCACAGATGCTGTCTACCCATGGAGAAACCACGTGAGGTGGACACAGTAACTCTTAATCGGGCTGACCTTTGGAAGGGACAAGGAAGTCCAATACCTGTCAGAATTAGCCAGTACAGAGCACACTACTGGAAGTTACGTGATAAAACCCCATGGCTGTGCAGATGTCTTCAACCCCCCACCCCCCCATTCAGGAACATACTTTACTTTGTTCCATATGTATTTTAATTGTGACTCAATGCGGTTAATATTGTTGCTCTATGTTTCTTATTACCGTTCTGAAGACACATGTAGTCCAGTAAATGCAGGGATGGAGCCACCGCAAAGGCACAGCACCCATCTTTCTGTTACTTCCATCCCTCAACAAAGCACATGGTACAGGTTAAACCTGTTCACTTATCTTTCAAAATTTCTGTCTGACTATGGAAAGTGACATGGTCTTGAAAACACTGGGGCAATATTCCAGCTACGTCAATTATAGTAAAGGCTGAGAAGTGAGAAAAAAATGAAGGTATTTTGCAATTACACTAAAAGGAGAGAGATTCATAGATTCAGCCTACCTGCTAAAGTGAGATATATTGTACAATAACTTGAACAATTACTTTGATTTTCCATGTACAGGCAATGAAACGTTTTCCAGAAGCTAAATTAAAGCATGTATTTTAGAATGCAAATCTTATTTTAAGGACATCAGGTGGTAGTGTAAAGCCTATAAAAGGAAGGTATCCATCCTGCAGAAAGAAAATGTTTATTTTATTGCAGTTCAGTTCATTCTTAAAGACAGAGAATCCCCTCCAGGGCAGACAGGACAGTAACTGCTGACACTGGATTGCTTATGCAGAGAATTGCTTATCATTATTTTTGGAATAGAAATTATTTTGGTTGTATTTTAGAATTAGAACAGAAGACTCGGTAAGTATACAAAACTATATATACACATAGACACACACACACACACATGCATATGTTTATAAAAAGGCCTTTTGGTGTAACATTTAAAAGGAATTTAGTTGAAGATCTTTACAAATGACAGCCCTGAGGCACTAGTAGAAATTGAGGAGCTTGTGACCCCTGCTAGGCTGAGCTATTATGAATGTAACATACTATAAAGCAGATGTCCAGACTCAGAAGTGCCTCAGGTGCATCATTCTTCCTCAAACACACAGCAGAGATATTGAGCTTAGACCATCTGAAAATTTTTGAGTTTAGTATTAATTCTCCCTCCCAATAACAATCGTTTTATGCAGCTGTCAGAAATTACAGCAGGACTGAAAGGAAGTTTTATTTCTGTTTCTTTTACTTCTGTTTTCTTTTCAGTGGTAAGAGGGTAAAGTGATTTTCCAGAGCACAGAACTGTATTCACGAAGGACTGGTGCTCACCATTGTTATCTGAGTGTGATACTTTAGAAGTTAATAAAAAAGCAGGCAGAGAGTCTCCTTTGGAAGACTCAAAAGGCATCTGCTTCTCTCCAGGTGATAATAGGGCACCTAACCACTTACTTGAGTTTACCGAGCATTTAAACTGTAAGTTCAAGTAAGGTGACAATTCAAAGCAAGCTCAAAGACATTCAATGGGTACTAAAATGTCACTTCAACTTCAACTTTTTGTTTATCCAAAGATACAGGAACTGAAATTCTGCTAGTTCTCTTGGGAAAATGTTCAATATGTTGGTTGACATCACTTTGGTATCTTTTCAGGAGATACCTACAGTTCTGTTGCATCACTGCTTCCTCCTCTGCTTTGATGAACCTATGGTTTCTGTAACTTGTAGTTAGAGAATAATAAGAATCATCCTGCAAGGTACCAAAACCACATGGCACTCATTCAAATAACCATTTGTAATAATGCACAATGCTTGTTGTCCCACATAGGCCCATCCAAAGACTCTGCTTTCCCTCTGCTCACCTCCCTCACCTCCTTTGTGTACCAGATTGTGGAGGCATCTGAGCTGAACACTCGCTCCGAGGCAAAGGCAAGGGCAAGTGTGTCATCTGTGGAGATCAGACAGCTTTGCAGTCTTGTCCCTTGTTCTGAAATGTATGAGGCCATACTGAAGAACACGTTCATTTTTCTGAATTAATGGTTGGAAGCTGCTGGTACTACAGAAATCAGCTTTTAAGTGCTGGATTGAGGATTATATCAGTAAAACAGTAATTCCAGGTATAAAATATATTGTTGCACCCAGGCTATTAGGTCATTTGAAATATAACACTACAAAGGAAAGTACCTTTTTTTTTAACTGGAAATATGTAAATTTATATAAACTATCCTATATAAACTCCTCATCTTTTTGCCATGATTTTATTTTTACTGTTCCTCTGAAGGAAAAAGGTTATAATGGGACCAGAAGAAATAAAATCCCAAACCCCTTTGTTGTGGTTTAACCCCAATCAGCAACTAAGCACCACACAGCCGCTCGCTCACCCTCCTCCACCCCAGGTGGAATGGGGGAGAGAACCAAAAAAATAAAATAAAACCCGTGGGTTGAGATAAAGGCAGTTTAATAGGATAGCAGAGAAAGAGAAAATAATAATAATGATAAAAGGATATACAAAACAAGTGATGCCCAATGCAATTGCTCACCACCCACTGACCGATGCCCAGCCCGGCCTCGAGCAGCGATCGCTACCCCCCGGCCAACTCCCCCCATTTTCTATACTGAGCGTGACACCATATGGTATGGAATAGCCCTTTGGCCAGTTGGGGTCAGCTGTCCTGGCTGTGCCCCCTCCCAGCTTCTTGTGCCCCTGGCAGAGCATGGGAAGCTGAAAAGTCCTTGATTAGTGTAAACACTTCTTAGCAACAACTAAACCATCAGCGTGTTATCAGCATTGTTCTCATCCTAAATCCAAAACACATCACTATGTCAGCTACTAGGAAGAAAATTAACTCCATCCCAGCTGAAATCAGGACAGGAATAAATATTAATCGCTATCCTGGACACCAGAATCTTTCATGTGTTGTATGTACTATTGTTACACATTGGAAACAAAGATTTTCAAATGGCCATTTTCATTTAACTGAGCACTATAGCAGCTACTGGGAAGAAAATTAACTCTGAATTAAGCTGAAACCAGGACACCCTTGGTCCTGATTCTTATAATATTTATACTCTGAACTAAACCAACATTTTTTCACATCATGCACATTGAGCTCACAGCATACTCTGCCCCAGGAAATGACTGGTAACATCACTACTGATAAACTGAGCCTTGCCAGGGCTCACTCCTTGGCACACAGGCTACCTGGTGTGGTCTGGTCAAGTCAATGCTGTTAAACTTTCTTTGTTTCCAAAACAAGATGGCCACATCCAAACTACCTATTGGAAGTGGTCCCTAGCCTGTTCAAACTCCTGAACTTTGCCTGGGAATTGTCTGGGAGACTGTTAATTGGCCTTGATCAAAGTAGTGCCAGGGAATGTTTTTCAGCAGAATAAGTTATTGCGTTTCAGTAATGGCTCTGGCTCCTGTTAGTTCACTAGTATAGATATAACCAACAAGAATGGAATAAGGGTTTACATGCATTTATTTCTTTTCCTTTCACAACATAAGGAAATTAAAGAGCAATATTTTATGTATTAGAGGTCAGTACTCACCAGAATGATCTGAATACAATCCTTTTAGATAACTCAGTATAGCCACATATATATACATATACATATCTTTATGTGGATACGGCCATATTCATTTATATATATTGCTAATAAAAATTTTGGAGAGCCTTTTAATGTCACACTTGGAAGCCAATTTTAACATGTTAGAGGCCAGAAAAAAATATAATATTGGGGCAGAGTCTCTTTATAGCTTCATCTGATATTGGCCATTGCTGAAGGTAGGATCCTGGACTTGGAGAACCTTAGATCTTATCCCATGCAACAATACTTGTACAGAGAAAGTCTGACCAGGTTCTAGGAAATGCATTTTTTCAGTCATCCAAGCATATATGCACAAACCCATAATGTGAGAATATTATTTTTTATGGTTTCATTTTTCATTTCAATCCACCATCTTAGATATCCTTTATGGTGAACCTCCAAAAAAAACCTGAGTCAGTATAATAAGGTAATTAAGTCTTGTCCCTTAGGTTTGACTGCAAAATTCTATTCCTAAATTATCTGTAGTTCATAAGAGTTCAAGATCTGATCATTAATGAAGATTTAACTTGTTCTGTGTCCTAACTGTGAGACGTGTGTGTGTGTACAATGATATTCAATAGAGTTAGGTTACTTCAGATTTTCCCAGGAAATTATTTAAAGTGCTCCAGACGTGATATCTAAGGTATCTCTTCCTTTAAATTAAGCAAGGCATACTCATGAATTAGTGTAGCAGTAGCCTCACCCAAATACTACTGAAATCAGCAGAATTTTTCCATTGACTTTGTGAGCTTTGGTTCAGGCTCTATCTAATCTCATTCAGATATTGTCTGATGAGAAAATATGTGTGTCCTTCAAAATGCTCCTACAATTTGCAAAAGGGGTGGGAGTGGGATGAAAAAAATACAGGAAAAAATAATGGAAACATTTACCTGGGCAAGTAAACTTTGAAATTGATCACCACAAGTTAAAAGCCAATATCTCACCAAAAAGGTGAAAACCATCCAAATCTTGATTGAATAAGTTTTGACCCAGGCTATCAAGATTCTTCATTCCTTTCATGAAGTAGTCAGCACTGTCAAGTCTTGCTGAACTCAAGTAATTCAGAAAGCTCTCAGAACCTTGCAGAACTGAAGGAAAGCACCTTTTGAGGGAAGACACCATCTCACAAATATGCTTATGCAAATTTTCACACATAATGGGTGGGATTTGTCTCATCTTACTGTAACCACTGAGAAGTTAGGCATTATTCACCTTGGAGTTCCCTTTTGTCAAAGGGGAGATGGGCATCTCAGAAGAGATTTCTCACAGCTCTCTTAGACAACTGCCTTGGTATGAGATGAATTGCCTTCTGGGGGTTCCCCTCTCTCACCATTGGCTGCTGAGAGACCCTAGAAGATTTGCTTGGATACATGTAACTGAAGTTAATTGAGATGGATCACAGTTGAGAATATTGGTACTTTTCTGCATGTTGTGTAAATTACTGCCCACTTTCCTATGCAGATATGATCATTTGTGCCCCAGCTTTACAGGACCATCCATTTTATCCCACTACCATTTGTGATTTTCACATGGGACCTGATCCACCTCTGTTTTACAGAGGGAGCTGAATCAAGTACTGTGTCAAAAACAGAGCTCCAGAAACTTTAAAGAAGTCCTGTCCTGGGAATCTCTCTTTCTGCCAGGGGAATTCCACTGAATTAAAAAAAAAACAAAACCAAAAAACAAACCAAACCAAACCCAAAAAAACCCTAAAACCAAAAAAACCCCACACCCGCAACCATAAACATCAACTTCCTGCAGAACAAGTGAAACCATAATGCTCCAGGATTGCACATCCAAGAAAAAAATTTTAGCAACTAAAACCAGTGAATGGTAAGGAAATTTTTGGGGAAAAGATCACAAAGGAGAATGAAATGAGGAATGTAATAAAAATTTATCTTTAGAGAAAAAGCAGAATGATTCACCTGACCACCTTTGCAGTGAACATGACAAATCTTGTGCCACCATACGCTCTTAAATACGCATAGTGCGCAACACACTTAAAAACTCTGAATTTACAGGTGAAAACATGGTCCTAACAAACTGAAAACCTGTAAGGAAACTTGATAGGCTAGTTAAAACAAAAATAATTTCAATCTTTACATAAATCATACTCCATTATATCCATAAACTTGAGACTTATACTATGTGAGAGATTTGTAAATGTTGCTTGGCATTCATTCACTGGGAGGAATTAACTCTACTGGCCTTGAGATAGATTGAGGGCAACAGGAGGATGTAAAAGGCAAGGCTCATATTCATTGGAGGTTTGTGGCATTTACAGTGTTTTAAACAATCATGTTCTAAGGTTGATTTTGCAGACTGTCTTAGTCACTATCTCCAGTCAAGGCGCTTGTGTAAATGGGGTTTGTTCTACCCCGACAGTGTGCCTATTGTAACTTGGGGCCACCTGTTAGACAGCATGAAGTGTTGCCTAAAAAAAACACAATAAGCAGATTGTTTGTTACAGTTGTGCACAGACAACTGTATTAGTGTTCTTCACACCATATGTCTATATAAACAGAGCTGCAGTGAGCTATTCACCAGAGGCTCAAACTGATGAAGAAGCTTCTCTTAAAAGACCCAGGGCTTACCAGCATTGGTTCACCTGTTAGGCTTACATCAGGATTTCAGATGCTTGGCTTCAAAGGAGAAATATTCCTTCAGAAGTTTTTGCAGGAAGTGTTATGCTAGAAGCAAAAAAATAGCACCACACAAACAAAAAACCCACCCCAAACCAACATAAACTCCACATCTGGTGGTTTTAGTAGTTCTATGCAAAGGGAAGGAGAGAGAAATTGGCTTCACAGAAGCAGTTTGACTACCTTCCAAAGTAAAAATAATATTGTATCATTTTATAATACATATGATAATTGCTATTGTTGCTATTATCAAATACACCTTCGTCCATGTGTCAAGACTAAATCTGAAGTCTCATAAGATGAATCTGTGAACTCAGTCATATCCTGGGTTCTTGCAGTCTTGGTGAGACTACCTTGGAGAGCCTCTTTCATTCATTTCACTTTTTCACAAGGAGGCATTCTGAGGGAGGGCAAGGAATGAAAATGCCTCTTTTTGTTTTGTGCAAAGAAAAATGTTACAGTAAAATAAGCAACAGACACCACTGATAGCCATGGTGTAAGAAAGAACAGAACAGAACAGAACAGAACAGAATAGAATAGAATAGAATGGAATGGAATGGAATAAAATAGAAATTACACAAGTCTTTTAACAAGGTCCATGCAAAGATAATCAATTCTATAAACCCAAATATCAGTAGTTATTGTGTGATGTGATCATAAAAGGCATATCGAGCCCTAACAAGCTCTGTTACACAACTGCCTGACAGTACTGGAGTGTTTGTAAGGAGGCATATATTAATGTCCATTCCTCTGGTTGTTCTGGTAGCAGAGAAGACGCGTGGAGGAAAAGTCTCTTCGGCTGACATCCTCCTGCATAAGCTTGCCTCCTGGAGCTGGTGCAGGTGTGGGACATGAACTCTTCCAGCAGAAAAGCCCATTCCAGCTAAGTCCTCCCAGCGCAAGGACACAGAACCAGAATGTGAAATGAGGATCGCTACCTGGTGCATGCTCTGCTCCTACAGCAGCCTCGCTTTACATTATGCTCTCCAAGGCTAAATTATTACATGACTATCCAGCCCCTACAAAGAAGGATTTTTACAGAGGCTAGCAGCACTCTTCCTACACCACTAAAGCTGATCCCCAACATGTAAAACCTTTATCAGAGAAAAAAAAAAAAAAATTATGAGGCTATTTTTATTCTCCAGCATAGAACAAAGGACATCAATTTATTTTCTAATGACTGTTATAAAAATTCACTTTACAGCTGAACTCCTCTAGGTAGCATAGATCAACTGTTCTAGCTCCAAATACATATTGGAATTATTTTAAGCCAGTTTTTCATGTATGAAGTGTTTACTGTGATACTGTTCAAAAGTAGCTGTGCAGGTTTTGGCTCCATTCAAAATAAAAACATTATGAACCCATCTTCTGTCTTTTTTTTTTCTTTTTTTTTTT